>ML786426.1:62376-152549 GCA_009831015.1 Picea engelmannii
ATGGTAGGTGTTAATACTCTTAGGAACAGAATGGCTGAGATATTGGCTACTAGATACGCCCCTCTGGTCTTACCTCAACCTATGAATGTGCTCCCAGCCACAGAATACCTTAAGTACATGCCCCGATTCATAGGGGAGGGAGACATGATTACAGATGAGCACCTTTCATCCTTTTATAGATTCACAGAGATTCATGGCATCGAGAATGAAGATGTGTGGATAAGAGTTTTTGTACAAAGCCTCGATGGTGATTCCAGGGAATGGTTTAAGGATTTGCCTCCTGGATCTATTGACGAGATTCCTACTCTAGATGATGCATTCTTAAGACACTGGGGGAATACAAAATATCTCCTTTATTATATTACAAAATTTGGGAAACTTAAGAGAGAGGAGGGGGAATCTGTTTTAGACTTCTCGAAGAGATTTAATAAAATGTATAGAAAAATTCCAGCCGAAGGTAAGCCTTCATAAATCTCTGCCAAAATGACTTATGCTAATTCTTTCAGCCCTGACTTTTGCCTACTGTTGAGAGAAATAAGAGCTACCTCTTTGGCTCATATGCAAGATGCAACCCTTGAAGTAGAATCCAATATATTGGCAGCTGACAAACTTAGGGGTAAAGATAATAGAGACACGGGAAAAGGTAGGCCTGAAACCCCAACTTCTAGTTCCTCTGCTGCCCCCCCTCAAACAGATGAAATGACCAAGCTACTAAAATCACTTTATGCTAGAATGGAAAAGATCGAATTATAAGGAAAGCAAAACTACAAAAATACCTAAAATGTTGATAACAGAGGTAACTATAGGAGACCTAACAATACTCCTCAAATTATCCAAAGAGACCAGAGGAGTAGAGATATAGATGATCAGAAAATCCAGACCCCCCTCCAAAATAATCTTGTTGCTGATGAAGAAGAAGGGGCTGAAGACCTTGATCCCAAAATCCATTGTCTTGGGGACACCTCCTCTTTTCCTCACTTAACTCAGTTTGCCTATGAGGAATCTCTCATGGACAGTCAACTGAATGAGCTGAGCAAAGGGGACAAGGCCAATGACAACACCAATATATATAACCTCAGGTCCAAGAAGAAAGAAGGAAAGCCTAATTTTCCTGAGCATCCTACTCGAGAAGATAATCCTGTTGAAGATGTAGCAGATGAAAACAAAGGTAAGAAAGTTCAAACCCCCTCTTAAGTGGCCATAACTCCTATCCTAGAAGTGAAAGAAATCCTAAAGCCTACATCCCCTTTTAATTTTGAGCATGCGGTTAAGAATATTAGGATCCCTGTACCCCTTTCAAAGCTGGTCAAGAATGAAGATTTCAAAAGGAGCCTCTCTAAGCCGCTGCTACTTGAACCCACAAATCATCCCACAGGCTCAATCAATTTGCAAGATGAAAAACCAACAATTACCTTAGGTCCTCTGATCAAAGGCATAGATGATTCATCCCCTCCCTTTTATACATCACTGAATATACATGATAAGGTGATGCATAATTGTCTGATGGATTCAGGGGCATCTCATAATATCATGCCCAAAATTGTCATAGAAGAATTGGGATTGGAAATCACAAAAACTTACCATGACTTGTATTCCTTTGACTCTAGGAAAGTGCAATGTCTTGGAGTTATCAAAGACCTAGTTGTGACCTTGTTTCAACTGCCCATGAAAAGTGTGGTTATGGACATTGTAGTGGATGATGTCCCCCCCAAGTTTGGCATGCTTTTGTCAATATCTTGGATAAAAAGACTTGGGGGAACCTGGAAAATGGACCTCACGTATGCCACTATTATTTTGTTTCGGGGGGAGCAAAGAAGACTTTACAGGGAAGCCCTGTTGGCATATATTACTAGTGATGAAGCAAACCCCACCAATCATCCTATATTTTCACTTGACACTGATTTGGGGTCTAGTTTGTTACAACTCACTGATGCTCCTAAGCCCCCCCTTAAACTCAGAAAGCAGTCCATTACTTTTCATGAAGATTCTCCTCTCACCACTTCTGTTTGGAATTCGATGTTCTTTGATGGAGCCTCTTCTAAGGATGTTGCTGGTGCTGGAGTGGTCTTTATTTCACCTTATAGAGAGACCATATCTCTTTCCTACAAACTGGAATTTGTAGCTACCAATAATGTGGCAGAGTATGAAGCTCTTGTTTTGGGCTTAAGGGCTGCAAAAGACATGGGGATCAAGGAAATATCTATGTTTGGGGATGCATAACTGATTGTTAGTCATATTAGAAATATTTATGAAGATAAGCATCCCAGGATCATAACTTATAGAAATGAAGTGTGGGACTTGATTGACAGTTGTTTCCTGGCTTTCAACATTTCATTCATTCCGAGAGAAGTAAACACAGTGGCTGATTCTTTGGCTGTTTCAGTGAGCAATTTCAGAGTTCCCCTGCCACCCAAGCTCAGGTATGATATAGAAGTAAAATACATGCCCTCTATACCTGACAATGTCAAGAAATATTGGAAGGTGTTTGAGGATGATCTTGAGATCAAAAGGTTCCTGGAGACTGTTGAGGAATTTTCAGTATTGCATATAGATCAAGATCCTAATTCTGAAAATGAGCCTCACGCTGATGTATTTTTAAAGAAAATTGGTAATCATCATATTGTGAAGTTGCCTAGAAATCACATTCCGAAGGGACTAGTCCCTTTGGAAAGGATATTTGACAGTAATGATGTGGTAGTAAAGGCTGAGAGACCAATTGATGATACTAAGATATCTGAGTGCAACATTGGTACAGAGGGGAATCCAAAATTTGTCAAGTTGTCAAGCAGCCCGTTGAGGGAGAAAAGGTCCGAGTATGTTGAGCTATTAAAGAAATTTGCTGATGTGTTTGCCTGGACTTATGAGGACCTTAAAACATATGACACCAATATTATTGAGCACAAGATCCCACTGAAGGAAGGAGCCAAATCATTTAGGCAGAAGTTAAGACAGATAAATCCTATGTTGTTTCCTATCATGGAGAGAGAGGTGAAGAAGCTTTTGGACACTCAGATTATTGTGCCATTGAGGTATTATGAGTGGGTGGAAAATTTGGTCCTAGTAAGAAACAAAAGTGGAGAAATCAGACTTTGTGTCGATTTCAAAAACCTGAACAAGAGCTCGAAGAAGGACAACTACCCTTTGACGAAGATGGAACACATATTATAGAGGGTGACTGGTGCATCTAGGATGTCCATAATTGATGGCTTTTCTGGCTACAATCAGATCTCCGTCTTGCCTGAAGATAGAGAAAAGAGAACCTTCACCACTCTTTGGGGTACATTCATGTATGCCAATATGACCTTTGGGTTGATGAATGTAGGGGAAACCCTTCAGCGAGCTATGGATTTAGATTTCATCAGAGAAAATGACAAATTTGTGGTCATCTATCTGGATGATGTCACGATTTTCTCCAGTTCTGATGTAGAGCACTGTGAGCATTTGAAAAGGGTTTTCTTGAAATGTAGGAAATTTGGTCTCTCCTTAAATCCCAAGAAATCATTATTTGCCATGAAGGAGGGGAAATTAATGGGGCATATAGTATCTGATGTGGGAGTAAGAATTGATCCTAGTAGGGTGGAAGTGATCCAAACCTTGTCACTCCCTAGGACCAAGAAAGAAGTCCAGTCTTTCCTAGGAAAGATTAATTTTTTGAGGAGGTTTGTTTCCAATTTTGTTGAATTGGTAAAACTTATAACAACCATGTTGAGGAAGGGAAATGAAGTTAAGTGGACTACTGAGTCTCAAAATTACTTTGATCAGATAAAAAAATCCTTGACTGAAGCACCTGTTCTTATCAGTCCTGATTACTTAAAGGATTTCCTCATTTTTTCATTTGCTTCGTTTGGTGCAGTAGCGACTGTTTTGTTATATAAGAACGCTCAGGGGATGGAGCAACCTATTTCCTTTTTCATCCTGGCATTGAGGGATGCTGAGGTAAAATATGACATCATGGAGAAGTGGGCCTACGCTTTGGTAAAGGATCTCAAAGCCTTCAGAGTCCATGTTTTTCATTCAAAGGTTATTGCATATGTTCCTTCAGCTTTTGTGAAGGACATTCTCATTCAACCTGACATATATGGAAGGAGGAGCAAGTGGATTTCCCAACTCCTTGAATTCAATTTGGAAATAAATCCCACCAAACTGGTTAAAGGCCAAGGTTTATCCAAGCTATTGGCTAAATCCAATTGAGAAACTTTGGGGGTTAATTTTAGCAGCACCTACTCAGAAAATTGATAGGATGAGTTGTCTCGTACAACCCCACAAGTCATCCCTCCATTGGCAGAGTGCACCTGGTGCAATGACATTATATTTTTTCTGCAGGAGTTGCGACCTCCAAATGGTACGGGAAAAAGAAAGGCAATAGCTCTTAAGCTCAAAGAAATTAAATATTGCCTTATTGAGCAGATTTTGTATTGGAAAGGCCCTTTGGGAGTACTTATGAGATGTTTAGACCCACTAGAGGCCCAAAAAATTATGTTTGATTTTCACGACAACCTATGTGGGGGAAATCACTTCTGGAGAACCACGACCTATAAAATTCTTAGGGCTGGGTATTTTTGGCCTACTTTGTTCACTGATTTCTATGAAAAAATTATAGCTTGTATTAATTGTCATAAATTTGCTGGGAAACAGCAGCTAAAGTCCCTGTCATTGAAGCCTATGGTCGCTTCAGGGACCTTCTAGAAATGGGGCCTAGAATTCATTAGGGAACTTCATCCCGCATCAAGTGGTAAACAAAGATGGATCCTGAATGCCACATATTATTTTACCAAGTGGATAGAAGCTATCCCCACAAGGAGTACTTCTCATAAGGTGTCATTGGTTTTCAGGAGGATATTATAGTAAGGTTTGGTTGTCTGAACAAAATCATCACTGATAATGCTGCATACTTCAAGGCTGAACCACTGATCAAGTTTTGTGAGCAGTTCAAAATTTCATTGATCCACTCTACCCCTTACTATCCACAAGACAATGGATTAGCAGAGTCCTCTAACAAAATCCTAATAAAGATCATCAAAAGACTGTTAGAAGACAATAAGAAAGCATGGAATTCAAAGCTCAAGTTCGCTCTGTCGGCTGACAGGGTGATAACAAAGAGGTCCCTAGGCATCTCCCCTTTCCATCTTGTATATGGAACTAAAGCAGTTTTTCCTTCTCATCTCGCCTTTCCGGTGGAAAAGTTCTTCCAATACTACCAGGAAGATCTTGATGACATGATCAGGAGAATACATCAACTGGTAGAAGTGAAGCAAGCTAGGGAGCAACTTTTGGACATAGCGCATGAACGTCAACAG
Organism: Picea engelmannii; assembly: GCA_009831015.1. Lineage (NCBI taxonomy): Eukaryota > Viridiplantae > Streptophyta > Pinopsida > Pinales > Pinaceae > Picea > Picea engelmannii. The sequence continues at coordinate 67,674 of ML786426.1, forward strand.
AAGATCAAGCAAGCCTTCGACAAAAAGGAGAGAAAAGAATATTTCTAGCTGGGATATATAGTACTCAAATGGGATGCACCCAAACAGAACAAGGGAAAGCATGGTAAACTTGAATCCCTTTGGATCAGACCCTTCAATATTTCTGATGCATTTCCAAATAAAAATTACAGGTTGCGGAATCTGGAGGGTGATGAAGTTTTTGGTGGCCCAGTAAATGGGCACTTCCTGAAAAATATTTTTGTTTAAAACCGCAGTCGGCGTCCCACCATTGTAAATACCGTTCCTATTTTATGTTTACTTTGTTTTGTTTTTAATAGGAGACTCCATAAACCAAAGCAAAGGAACTGGACCTGCATGTTCTTGGCAGCTCGCAGGGAGCATGCCATCCCCTGTGGAGCCAAATGTTATTACATAAAATTGTCAAAGCCTTAGGGGTTTGTGGTTTCTACCTAAGTCTATATTTGCGCATGTCTCTCCTCCTTTTGCAGACCCGATCGTAATTTTTTCCTCTTGGCTTGTATTTTTTCTTTTGTCTACCTTCATCCGTTTGATCGACCTATTTTCTCTAAGATCGATCACTTCTCTCTTTTCCTCTGTCAATGATCATTTTGTTTTCCCGAGCCCTCAGTCAGTCGTTCAGACAATTGTTCATAGAAACCGCAGTTGTAAGCACAATCACAACACTTAGAGCGGCCTGATATGGACTCAAATCAAGCGAGAAAGCAAGATCAACTTTCAACGGCGGAGATCCATCAGACAGATTGGATCGACAACCATCAGGAAATTGGGATCATTGGGTTACATGAAGTATAGCGTCATACAGAGTTCTGAAATCATGAAATGATCTGGGTCATCTATTTCAGAAGGATACGTGGTGCAAGATTAGCATTTCGCCGACTCGCATAATGGAGTAGTCAAAGGGCAGAATTGTGAGGACTCGCGAAACGTGAAATAATATGGGTCATCTATTTTAGAAGGACACGTGGTGTAGCATTAGCATTTTTTTGGCTCGCAAAATGGAGCAGTCAAAGGGAAGAGACATGAGGACTCGCAAAATGCGAAATGATCTGGGCTATCCAAACCAGAGGGGCATGTGGCAATAGATAAGAGAAATCACAATTTCATGAGTCAGAGGTTTGAGCATGGAGTACAACATGGGTTTGAGCATGGAGCACAATGTGAGTTTGCGAAATGTGAAATCATGATGCTCTTGAGGGTTGGGACCACGATCACAACCCATGGTCATATGGAAGCAGGGCCATAAAGAAAGGGAAATCCTCTGTCGAGCAGAAGGTGACTGAGGTTGTTCAAGCAAATGATCATGGCCTTCAAGTTCAAAGAAAATCTGACTGTCGATCTAGATGGGTCATTTCGCAGGATCGAACATTAGGATATTTGAAATCAAGGGGAATGAAGACTCCCAGTAGGTGAAATCCTGAAATTTCATATGGGGGATGCGTAAGGTCATGGCCCGAGGTCACGTGGGGTGATGGAAAGGAGCTGCACAAAAGGATAAAATACCTGAGTTGGTAACAAGGAAAGATCTCTGTGGCCTTGAGGTGCCAGAATTGACTCGAAGGAGCCGTGAGCTCGTCTGGGACAATTATGGGTGTTAGGTTTTTCCCGATCCCGATGAAAGTAGTTAATGGAAATGGGGGAGGTAGTTGAAACCTCGTTTCACCCGGTAAATGGAAAGCATGGAAATCCAAACCGTGGGGACTAAACCATCAGCCCATGGTACCCTTGCGATTAGATTTTCCTGCAGATCCATGCTGATTTGAGCTCACGTCTGACAGAGGAACGCACATTCAGTCTGACAGAAAAAGTGGTTGACGCAAAGCTTTGATTGTAGTAATCAGATCACACTCCTGATAGTCAAGGACTATTCTGAGTATAAATAGATAGTTTTTACATTTTGTTAAGGTTGATGGTTGAGCTACGTTCTCGTATTGTAATCTCTGGTTCTTTATTATGTAATGAGATTTGAGACTTCTTGTTTAATGAAAGTCAACTTATTTTTCCACTCTTTTTGCATCCGATACTGGATGTTCATGATTGAAGGATTCACATGAATTGCTGTGACTGTGTTGCAATGGATGTTTGATTGCAGTGTTGTTATAGCATTTTTCAGTCTCTTGAAGCTTTGAGTTCAAGAGGATCTTGTCCTTGAAGATTTTCCTCCTTAGGATGCTGGAAGACCTGATGTCCATAACATACCTCTACATTTCCTCACCAGTTCTTCCTCCTACTCACCCTTTACTACAACTTACTGACTGAAGTTAAATCAAGACCTCACTTGCTCTTGCATTGCTTGGTCTGGATTTATGAGTTAAAGCAATATGTTCTTGAGTCTGCGACTAGTCAACCCCCTTTAATTTATTCATCGTGACATACAAACTGATGGGTACTGGGCTTACCTCTGCCGCAATCCAAAGGTGACTTCCAATGCTAACATGTTTATTTAAAATAATTTGGAGAATGAAAATAGATAAATAATTCAAATAATAAAAACTAGCCAAAAAAAATATATGTTTCATATTTTGATTATTAATATTGTTATTTTTTAACACTACAACTCACAACCACATGAGTTAAATCTACTTGACATATATTATTCTGACATATGTTATTTTAATATAATATAGTTAATTACAAATGATTATTTAAAAATTAAACTGAATTTTTATTAATAATGTATTTGTATTGATAATATAATTTTTATATTGAATATCATGTATGATGATGTAACGAATTTGTTTTATCTACATATCTATGTTTGTGTTAGTTTTTTTTTTCCTCAGAAAAAAGGGTAATTTTATTCTTCCAGAGAGACAAAATCACATTTTGTAGGTGTTGGTGAAGCACATTCAATAGTGTAGAGAAAGTAAGAGGGTTTTAAACGAGAAACAACGAATGTGTTGATAGTTGAGTTGTCCAAGTTCTTTTAACTAGTTCTAGTCTATCATGGATTGCTTAGTGAAGTTTACAAAATCTACTACATGGCTAAGAAGTACTTAAAAATATTTACAGTGTATACTCCAAAACTTGATCCAATTATACAAAACAAAAAACAATAAAGGTGTATTATGGAGAAAGAGCTTGAGCCAGTTCTTCCATGAAGGGGTGGTGGTAGAAATTTTGTGTTGTATCCCCATTTGATTCTGAAAAGTGCCAGTGACCATAAGGAAGAGTGGGCCCTTATTTCGAAAAAGCATCTTCTATTGTGTTCTTGTTCCTGTAAACATGTCGTATAGTAAAGGAGTCAAAAGAGGCCAACAAGGTAGAAATATCCTTTAAAAAAGATTACAGAAAAATATTGTGGCAGGATTGTGTTTTCTGAACCCAATTTATGACATTCATTGAATCACCAAAGAGTTGTATGGAGTGTAAACCTTGTTCAATTGTTGTTTTGAGTAATAGGAGAAGTGCCATTAGTTATACATAGTTGTTTGTTCCTTTTCCCATTCCCATTTTTATTTTGATAAAATGTGGGTCTGAAAAATGTAGGACTCCCCCCCCCCCCCACAGAGGAGATTTTGAGATGATCCGTCAAAGAATACCTAGGGCATGGTTGGGTCTTGGGGTAAAAGGTCACGATTCATCAAGATTGGTCTTTGATATGATGAGAATTATAATAATCTTGAAGAAAATCCTAATATCTATGCTAATATTCTCAAAGGATCCATCACCAATGAAAGAATCAACAATAAAGGAAATGATGACCAACAGAAACATGATACTTCTCACAAAAATAAAAAGAATGATTTTGGAAGAGTTGTTCCACCAAGAAGGCATTTCAAAATCCAATATAAAAATATCTTCCTTGGCTATTATTTTTATAGCAACAATTTTGGTCATAAATTCAAAATTATGAGGTGTTATCACTTTAGAACCAAGTCTCCTACTTCTCCAGGCTAAAGAAAAGAATTTTGAAGTAGGAGACTTGGTTCTAAAGTGGAATTTTGGAATAATCAACACAAATGCTCCATTTGTCATTTTTCTTAGGCACAATGACGAGTGGGGATACCCATTGATTGTCTGATATCGGGTAGATAAAATTAACTTTCAACATTTTTTGGAATTGTTCTTTTACAATCTCTTTTAGGGTTGGGTTCATTTTGCGTTGGGTTTGACGAATAGGCCAAAAATATTCATTTATGTATATATGATGAGTACACATATCAGGTTGAATATCCTTCATATCCATGTAATCCCATGCAAAGGATTAATTATGTTCCCGTAGTAGTTGAATTAGTCGTTTTGTCTGTAGGTGTAACGTCCCCATCCAGCCATGGTCGGGCCACGCTACACGAGGGAACACTTTCGTTCTCTCACTCTGGAACATACTGTAACATACCCAATATTCAACTGAGCTATGCCACATAAAGTTTCTCTTCAAACTGCATGCAATTATAACATATACATACAACACTCTTGCGTAAGCTTTACATATAAACGTAAACAAACAATTACATTTTGTAAATATATGATTTCATACTAAAATAACAATAAACAAAGACATGCAACATATACATGGAAATACCCATAAACATACAGACAGTTATAATCAAACATATGATAAATCGTAACATAAGCATGTAAATAACAATGCAACATGTAAATTTATCATACAATTGGTACCTGTCTTGGAAATATTGTCACCAAATACGTGTAGACCATCCACGAACCTCCCAGCCTTATACTACACTATTCATCACTCTCAACAATGAGTCACCCCCGAGATGGGACAAAAATCCACCCGGGTAAAGGGATTCCTAACCAGGATAAAGGCTCATAGACAAGAGGAAAGACTCTGTATCAGGTGCTCACTCAACTAATATCCTACAACCTCTCATTCCCCACATGCTTGTCCCACTCAATGAAGTGTGCCCCTTCTCTGCTCAATAGTCCTTCGGCTACCCCACTTCCCTTCCACGACTTTAGAAACGGGCTAGACAAAAAGTCTCAAAGCACTGTAGTTGTAGTTTAGCACCTACAGGAAATCAATTCCCAGCAATTCTCTCGCTCGGATAATTTCTCACGGGCCTGAAAACCCGCCTCTTCAATTTCCCACGGGCCTGACAACCCACTTCTTCAATCCCACGCCCAAGATAACTAGGTACACCAACCCGAAATGGTTATGGAAACAGGCTCAGATACTGTGAAATGAATATCTGAAGGATAACTGACTGCGTGAGTGAAATGGTCATGGAATCATTGATTGGATGACTGAATGATGGAAGGAATCATGGGAGAGATAATCGTAAGAATGATGGATAAAAATTGTTTAAATGAACTAAGTTCCCATGATATGTATGCATGTCCCCAACTTGACACTTGTCATGTTGGAAGCTACTTTGGTCCACTTGTCCCCAACTTTAGAATCTTAGGATAAAATAATTATCCATACTTTATGTTTTAAAGAAATATTAATATAATATTCATTTTTGGCTTAATCTCTCTAGCTTATCCCTTTCCTTAACTTTTGGCCCTCCCTTTCCCTAATTGGTGGAGTTCAGTCCCCCATCTCATTTATCATGGTCAGTCTACGTGCATCGATGTATTTTATATTAATCATGAGACATATACAAAATAGGTGCACTAGCCTTTAACATCTAGGCGCTCTGGCCTAATTCCAAAACATAAGAATCCCAGCTTATAATAACTGGCTCACCAGCCTATAAAACATATCATATACACAAGGCTCGCTGACCTCCATATTGCACACACTTTAGTTATTGCGCACGGTATCCGGGAATGTGCACACTACATCATTTTAATGCATAGTACCTGCGCGCACTATGCCATGAAATGTGCATTACAAAATGATGTCAAAATAACTCACCAACTTAAGTACACTTACATTAAATTTACAATTGGGTTCGGCCGAGGGATATTACAATCCCCTCCCCTTATTTATGCACTATTTTCGGTGCATCATATACCCATATACAACAAAATTTTAAAAAATACTCAAAAATATGTGGGTATTTTGTCGACATTTCATCCTCATGCTCCCATAGGACCGTACTAGGTCCATTGGACCTTTACAATCCCTATGGCTCGATTCCAGAGCTACGTGATTTTCCGGTCCAAAATGTGCAGCAGATGCACTTGAAAAACGCCTTCTTGCTCCACCTAAATCACATTCCAATCAATAACATGATTATCATAAGGTATATATTTCTTTAGAAATGATACATGGAATACATTATGAACAGACATAGATGCAGGCAATGCAATCATATAAGCAACTGGACCAATCCTCTCTAGGATTTCAAATGGCCCACACAATCTGGTTGCCAACTTGGCACAGCTTCCCAGCTTCAAGGAACTCTTGTTATCTTTCACCTTCAGGAAAACATGATCACCCACTTTGAACTCTCTATGGGTTCTGTTCTTATCGACATAACTTTTCTTCCTGTCTTGCGCAACTTTTAAATTCTTCTTAATTTTTATCATTTGGTCCTCCATCTCCTTGAGAAACTCTGGCCCAACTATTGTCCTATCAGCTAGATTATCCCATCTCATTGGAGTATTGCACTTTCTGTTGTAAAGTGCTTCAAATGGGCTCATCTTCAATGATGCCTAATACCCATTGTTGTAAGCGAATTCTACCAAGTGCAGGTAGTCCTCCCATTTCTATGGTTTGTCCATCACATACATTATCAACATGTCTTCTATCACTCTGTTCACCCTCTCTATCTGTCCATCAGACTCAGGATGATAAGATGTACTAAAGTTCATATTCATTATGAATCCTTTGAACAATCCTTTCCAAAAATTCGAGGTGAATTTCGGGTCTCCGTCGGACACAATTGTTTTAGGAATTCCGTGCAATCATGCCACTTCCTTCATGAAAATATCATCAACATCTGTTGCCTTGTGAGTAGTTTTCAGTGGAATAAAATGGGTAGTTTTTGTAAGCTTGCCCACCACCACCATGATCAAACCATGCAACTTGCATGTTTTGGGCAATCCCGTAATAAAATCCATTGTCACCACTTCCCACTTCCATTCAAGAATGGGCAAAGGTTACAGCAACCCTGCTAGGTGCCTATGCTCAACTTTAACTTTCTGGCATTCCATACATCTAGCGATGTATTCAGTGATCTCTCTCTTCATACCTGACCAAAAGTAATAACTCTTGATCGCTGCCATGGTTTTCTAATATCCATGGTGCCCTACATAAGGGACATTATGCATTTCATGCAAAATCATATGTTTCAATTCCTAGACATTTGGAAAAAAAAAAGTTGTTCTTGTGCAACAGTATTCCATCTATTCCCAAATTATAATTATCCACCTTTTGTGGCATCGTACCCTATTATAGCTTTGCTACCAATTCTTTGTATTGTAGATCTTCATTTACAGCCTCCATAATTTTTCTTTTAATATCAGTCTGATACATGCTAATGATTGTAGCATGTAGCTCATGCACCCTCCTGTTGAGTGCATCTGCAACTTTATTCTCTTTCCCCTTGATATGCTTTATCAAAGTCATATTCGCTTAAAAATTCTAACCATCTGCGTTGCCTAGCATTTAGATTTGGATGATCAAATAAATATTTCAGACCATTGTGGTTTTTTCTTAGCTCAAACCTCTTCCCTATGAGGTAGTGTCTCCATTTCCTCAAGGCATGCATTATGGTTTCCAACTCCAAATCATGAGTGGCATAGTTTCTTTCTTGCTCTTTCAACTTCCTTGATTCATAACATATAACAAACCCATTTTGACTGAGGACTTGTTGGTAGCCAATTCACATTTTTCCACTATCTTATAAGCTGCCCACACCAATGTTTTGCAAACATTAATTTTTTGTCGCAATTCTCAAATAAACGACACTTTTATTCTTTGCGCCATTTGCACACTTACCTTCGTTTTTGTTTTCACGACTGTAAGCGTGAAAACTTGGTCTTTCGAAGTCGCATTAAAATCATTATTGAATTGTGGTTATCCTTCTTGTCGATATTCCCATTACGTTTACATTTTACTTATCATTATGCAGTTGGCAAAACTTTTTGATCTGTACTCATTGTACATCCTTTGATTGATTATGTAATTTCATTTCATGAGTAATTAAGGTTGTGACGCATTAGTAATTGGATTTATATGTTCTTTGATTTGATCTACTTGACCACTGGTTTCATAAAAATACATAGGTGTTATGGTTAAACCCTTGATATATATCATTTAATATGACACCTAGTTCATGTGATCAAGCGCATTGGCACATTGGTTAAAATCTTGGTACGAATTATTCTATAAAATGCATTGGCGCATTGGTCCAACACTTGGTATTGGTTTCGATTTGTATGTTTTTAAAACTATGGCATAACGTTTCATTGTGCGCATGGTTCATCCATTTACCAAAGGTTTTGATTGATTGAAATGGCATAGTTATAACACATGTGCGTTGTGATTTGTATAGTTGAAAATGCCGGCGGTTGTACCATTGGTAATGACTATTCTGCATGGCCAACAAATAGCTCCACCACCTTCGCATGATGTCATTAAAGTTGCTCCTATCCCTGTTTCACCTCTGTTAGCTCGGGTAAGCCTTCAGGCATTTTGTTCCTGTGTATGTTGCATTTAAACCCTGGTTCATTCACCGTGTGCTCTTCTCCATGGCACCAGTGGTGCGAGTTGAGACAAATGGTAGCCAAGCCTTGCTACTGTTCGACAATGCCCGGAAAGACTTAGAGAGTAGTGGTTGGCTCGCCTTTGTACAATGGTTTGAGGGTTTTAATCTATGTGTTGCACAACAGTTCGCCCTGAATTTTGATGGCTGTAGGGCCTAGGTAGGTGACATTCAGTAGGAAATCAGTGAAGAGTTCATTAGCTTTACCACCGGGTTAGCAGCCACGGGCCAACGATGGTTCAAAAACTCTAAAGTGGAGGAGGTGCCATGGCCACTACTGTTCGTATCACGAAAGGTTACATCCCGTGACAGAGGTATGCCGATTTCCACGCTTAAACCAAGATGGCATGATCTTTTGATGGTGGTCAAACAATTCGTGACCTGTAAGGGTCGATACGGACTGGTCTTTCTTTATCACCTTCAACTGTTAATGAATTTTATGGGGTATCCATTGAATATGCCTTTTTACTTCCAGCGTAGCCTTTATAAAATGTCAAAAAGGTTTAAATGAGAAAAGGTTGATAGTAGCCTGTTCCACCATGGCCTAATCAGACTCATCGTTGTTCATCACTTAAATCTCCATGGTGATAGTTGGCAAGATTTTATTTCTCAGAATGGTTTTGCTGATGCAGAGCCCGTCCAAGTTGACAAGCCTGTGGTTAGTGAAACCAAGGTCGAGCCACCCGTGCCCTTCCATGTCCTACTGTCCTCTCCTAAACCCTCGATTGACCCTGATATCGACCTACCCGACGTTATAACTGAGAAGGTTGAGGCTATAAAAAATCCTGTGAGCAAAAAGGTCAAGGGAAACCCTACTGTTGATGGAAAAGGTAAAAAGAATGTTCGGCTTATCTCGAGAATGGCTAGGAATAAGCCTAAACCTAGTGCTGAGCAGAAGCCCATAGTCCTTAGTGAGGATTCAGACTCTGACATCGAACGCTTCCTAGCTAATGAGTACCCTTACTCCCAAGGCTTGTGCTATGAGCCACCCTATGACTTCGTTTCTAACCTACCCCCTTGCCTAAGGAACAATCCCAGTTACCCAGGGATCAAGCTACCTAACGAAACCCTAGGAAATGTAACCAAACCCTCACCTGCACTTTCGAAGCCCGGATAGTCGTCATGTGACCAATGTGATGTATTGTTGGAACGATACTATATAGACGTTCCCTTACTTCAATCGAAAATCAAAGCATTGGAAAACCAAGTTACATTTTTATCAAGCCAAAGGGACAAGCTTCAAACAAATGATAGGAAGCAGAAAACCACTGGTTCCATCGTTTTTAGGAATGTCGAATCGGCTACAGCCATCGTCAATTCCAAAATGTCATGATCAAGCTGTCTGCTCGTCATCCAAGTATGAATTTCGATATCATTTTCGTCTTGTGAATTGCTTGGATCAATATAGTGAATTGATTTATGAGTTTTGAAAAGTTTGTTTATTATTCAAAATGACTTTGACATGGTTTGATTATCAAAACGGTTATAAAATTTAATAAAGTTTTGATTTGGTATGGTTTCGTCATGGTTGGATTATATCGGCTCAGATTTTATGGTGTGCTTTTCGAACGATTTCGTGAGTTTGATTGTTATGATATTTTAATATATTATGTGATATAATCTTCTAAATCAGGAATACAACTCTGTTCGACTCCGATTTGGAAAGGACGACTCTGTTTTGTATGGAAACGATATTCTCATTTAAGCCTGTGCAAAACATATCTATGCCCAAATCATGTAACGGTTTTGATTCACAATGACTATGTTAAACTCCAACTGTTCGATTCACTCTTATCTTGATTGGATTGTTGCGTATATTCAGTTAGTACGATTGTTTTTATGGGTTGGATTCATATCGAGGATAAACTTGATACTGCTCTGTTTGATTTTAATTTTCAAAACGACTTTGTTAACTCGGATCGATATGTGTTATCTCCGTTGAATTCGTATGAGAAGATTTGGTTTATAATTCGTTTTGAAATAAATTTGAGTAATAATTTCGTTGAATGTCAATCGGTTTTGTTTGCCCCAATTAGCAATAACAAGTGATTAGACAACTCTTACATATCTTGTTATGATTTCATTTGAGATAATTTACACACCAGTTTTGATTTGATTCGTTAATGACATGGATCGTTGGTTTATGTTAATACAACTATATCCATTTGAAAATGATCTTGTTGTTTTCGTATGGATTCGATCGTGTTTCCTGTTGATAAGGAAGCATAAACGATTTCCTATGATTTGTTTAACTGTATCGATTTCAATTTGATATGAAACGAATTCATTTCTGTTCGATACGATTTTGTATGCCTGAATTGATAACGAATTAAAAAGAGTATGGTTATCTAGTTTATCGTTTGATTTAGTTTGTTCAAATTGCATACAAGTGTCGATTTGAATAAGACATTTAGTAATCAAATATCTTTTGATAGTTTGAATGTATTTTCAAGGATTTGAATTGATTTTAATGCTGATTCTGTGTCTGATTTAGACCAGCTACAGATTCGCAAGATTCTATAGCTAGTCTATAGAATTAGATTTTTATCATTTTTATCAACAAAACATCCTCCTAACTTGTCCATTTTTTACCCTTTTCAGGTACATCCGAATTGCATTGGATATGCTGGACAATCTAGTAGATATTTGTGTGATTTAGTTTTTATTTTAGGTTCCTAGTTTAGTCAGACTTGGGATATTTTCCCAGATTTATGTAAACAGTTTTGATAACTTCCACGGGGATGTTTTACCCTGTGGGAGGTCTTTAAATACTTATTATTTTGTGTAATAAGGAGCATCCTCACGTGCGGGAGTACCAGGCTATGGATTTCTAATACAAATTGAGACAAGAGTTGATGTCTTGCTACAACTTTCGCTTTCAATATATCAATCTTTTGTTTCAAGTTTATGCATGTCGTTTGCAGTTGATTATAGACTACTTTAGCTATCGTAATATATTGCAGAATGATATGATATAATTAATATGTTATCCATATCTGATTTCTTTCATTACTTAAAAAATACAACAATTACTTTGTTTCAGTTAATGAATCACAGATTTCTCTTCTTCGTTAATTGAATCATTTCGTATAGATCTTTACATACAGGTTTATTTAACTGTGAAGATTTATAAATCATAAGATTGATGTAATTTTCATGTCTTGTTTGTCCTGTAATCATATTTGAAGAGAACTGCAACTTATTGTTTACGACAAGCGCTTGGATAATTCGGTGCGGGTTTCCTCCCGCCGATCAGCTAAGACAATCATTTCATACAGGACAAACCTGGAGCGTTTCTCCGGGTCAGTTTGTTATTTTTTTATTTTGGTTAATTTGTTAGTATAATTTAAGTAGTTTAGTTAGATATATGTTTAGTTTAGATTTGTATTTATAGTTAGTATATTAGTCGTTTAGTTTAGTTAGTTTTTGTTTTATTTCTTGTCCATAAAATTATAAAATCAACAAAAAATATCTCCCTCTGTCTTAGGGCAAAATATAGATGAGTTTTTCAGGTTTTCATTCAAATCTGTAAATTGTTAATATTGTACATTTTGTGAATAAGTTTTATTTCCATTAGTAGTTAGATATTTAATTAGTTAGAGTTAGTATAGTATTAAATAGTAGATTGTATATATAGAATAGTTAGATTAGTTTATTAGTTTGTTTTAATAGTTAATTTTTAGTTATATTAGTTTATTAGTTTGTTTTAATAATTATTTTTAGTTAGATTAGTTAGTTTAGAGTAGTTTTCTTTTTGTTTTCTTAGGACCTTAGATCGGCTAACGGAGCCGCTAAACCCGTCAGGGTGGTTCATCCCAAACGACTTGGGTTATTAGACAACCTCGGATCGGTTCCACTCTCTCAGTTGACGGACGGTCAATTTCGCCCATCAACAAATGGTGCGAGAAGGAGGGCCTGAAATTAATTAATGGCACGAGGCGGTCACAAGACTCGTCCACCACCTAATCGTGACTAGAAGCCATTCGAACGATAATATTCCCCTTCAAACAACAACCACTTCAACCGACGATCCACAGATCACAGTTGAGCCAACAACCCCTAATCCTACAGGTGGTGACATACAAGAGATTGTTCGTCAATCTCTTATAAAAACACATAGTGCCTTAGCCCGTTTGAGGCAACCAAACCAACCGTGGGGCCAACCTTTGGACTTCTCTGATATCAGAGAACAATTAGGAGGCATTGATCTCACTGTCAATCCTACAGATCCAATCTTAAATCCTGCTGCAGGAGGATCTGGGATACCTCCTTCATCACCTCCATCATCTCCTTCCTCTTCTGGAGGAGATTCCTCTGACGAAGGCAATTCCCCTTGTCAGCCTTCCACACCCACTACCCCAATGGAAAATTAGAACAATCCTGCTAGACCTTGGCTTGATCAGGATGTCGTAGCTGTACCTGGAGCTCAACATCCCTTACCTAAACATCCAGAGAAGTGGCTTCCCAAGTTTGACCCTGACTCAAAACAGATCGCTGAAGATCACATTAAAAAAATTATGTTAGCCATAAGACTCCGCAATGTCGAACATGAAGACGTTGTCTATAGGTTGTTCCCCTATACTTTCTAGGGCAATGCATCCACATGGTACTTTTCCCAACAACTCCACACCATCATGTCTTGGGAAAAGTTTGAGTCATGCTTTTTGGAAAATTTCGGAGACGGTAAGCCTTCGGAAGTCCTAGTCATAGACCTTTATAGCTTAAGAATGAACCCAAAAGAAAAAGTCAAAGACTTTAATCAAAGATTCTTAACACTTAAAAACCGAATCCCTACGGATTCTATGCCTGCCGAGAGTCTTATAATAGCATACTACACTAAAGATTTACATCAAAGTATAACTATTTGGGTTAAACGATCTAAGAAAGCCACGTTGTTAGAATCCCTCGAGGAGGACAGCCAGATAGAAAAGGACATACTTAGTCTTAAAGACTCTACTAGCAACGAAATAGAGACTAGTTCTTTTTCCAAAAAGAAGATCAAAATCCTCCCCAGACCCACTCAAAGTAAAACACAACCCGAAAGCTCTGATTTAGAAAACTTAACTAAAGTTGTTCAAAAAATGTCAAATCAAGTTATAGACTTAAAATGGATGACCGAAGAAGCTTCTTCGAGCAAAGGACCCTACAAGCCCCCGTTCCAGAAGCCTTTTCCTACCAACCGACCTAATCCAACCACCGAAGGCCTTAATCTAGAAAGTCTGCAATGCACCCTTCAAACAATTCTAGAAGCCCAAGATAACTTGATGCCTCCTGAGATTCCTGAGGAGGTAGTTGAACAAGAGACAGTTCAAGAAGAGGATTCTTCTCCAAACATTTTTGGACACTTCTCGGATAGCATCTTTCAAGATAACTTCGAGACAGTACATCCCTATAATACCAGGAGTAAGACAACAAACAAACCTTCTTCCGAAAACACTACAACTTCACCTCCAAAGAAAACTAAATCAGCTGAGACTAAACAGAGTAATATGAATCCCAACTTAGATTATGATGTAGTTGAATATCTTAAAAAGTTGAGAGCTAACATTTTTGTTTATGAGTTATTGAAATTTCCATTTCTGCTACAAAATATCTCAGAAAATGGAAAAAATGGTAATTCTAATGGTAACAAGGTTGTGCAGAACAAAGTTCCTCAGAAGACTTCCACTAAAAACAATCCTGATCCTCAAGATAAAGGAAGCCTTCCTGTAAGTAATGTAAATAACGTAAATAATGTAGATAAAGTAGTTGTAGAAACTGCGAGTAAAAAGCCGCAAGCCACCACTCTTATTACTCGCAAAAATGTACCTCCATTTTTGTTAACTTTCGAAATCTTTAATAGAAATGTGCATAATTGTATGGTAGACTCAGGAGCATCATCTAATGTGATTCCATGGTCTGTATGGAAGAATATTAACGCTGAAGTTGAACCCTCCACCTTAAAAATCATACAACTTGATCAGACCAATGTTAAAGTTATAGGCGAACTAAAGAATGTGCTTATTAGATTATCGTCTAACCCCAAGGTTCATCAAGTCATTGATATAATTTTTGTGGATATTCTAGAAGTGTATGGTTTGTTTTTAAGCAGGGACTGGTCGGAGCAGTTACACGGTTATTTCGCGACAGATTGGTCTCACCTATGGCTTCCAGACAACGACAAGCCTAACAAGATCAAGGTAAATCGTGAATGCTACCTTAAGTTCATGGTCACATATTTGAACGATCCTAACAGACCATTTACACCTTCTCTTGATTCACCCGAAGTACAAGGGATGGAAACCTTTTTCAGCGACTTCATGGTCGAGGCTTCAGCTATCACCAATCCAGAAAAATAGTCTGAGATTGTAGCATATGTGCAGCCAACAACTTCCACGCAACGGTCTCATGTACCCGATGGAAATCAAATTTGGTCTCTTTATTTTGACGGGTCAAATTCCAAAGAAGGAGCTGGTGCAGGCTGTGTTATTATCGATCCGACAGGTAACAAAACATTGATTGCATGTAGGTTAGAATTTGAATGTACTAACAACACTGCAGAATATGAGGCTTTACTGCAAGGTCTCAGATATGAACATTCAAAAATTTGAACGTCTTTGGCGACTCTAAAATAGTGGTTAGATAGGTAAGAGATTCTATCCAATGTCTATCTCCACATCTCAAATGCTACCAATCTGAGGTATGGAATTTAATGAACAAATTTTCCGCTTTCAATATAAATTCTATTCCTAGATTGAATAACTCTGAAGAAGATCTATTAGCTAATGTAGCTTCTAAACTTCTTCCTGCAAAAGGCTTGTCCCCAGATGCATTCTCCGTTGAGCTGTTGTTTAGACCATCCATTCCCGACAACATCACGAACTAGAGAGTATTTGACGACGATCAGCAGATTATTAACTTTTTGCACATGGAAGAAACTTTTCAAGGCGCGGTGATAGATGAACACACACACGACGACAATTTGCGCGATTTCACGGTAATACCAGATCCGATAACTCTTGAATCTTCATCGGACATGGTAAACTCGATCCCTAAATCTGTACTTAGATTAGAGAATTTTTATGATCTTCAAGATAAATTTAAAAAGACGGTCAACTGTAAAACCAATAGTTCCTCGTTATCTTATGAAAAGGTAAACTTAGGAACTAAGGACAATCCGCAGTGCATTAATCTAGGGGTAGGATGTTCTCAACAAGAAAAGGTTGCATTTATTAAATTGTTCAAAGAATTTAAAGATGTCTTTGCATGGACGTATGATGACCTTAAAACTTTCGACCCTAATATCGTACAACATGTCATTCCTATGAAGCCCCAAACCTTAACTTTTCAACAAAAAATGAGGAAAATGCATCCTAAGCTCGAACCGACCGTTCAAAAAGAATTGAATAAACTCCTAAATGCTAAGATAATTTTTCCTGTTAGGCACACTCAATGGGTTTCTAACCTTGTCCCAGTCCAGAAGAAAAGCGACGAAATCCGACTCTGCGTCGATTTCCGAAACCTTAATAGAGCGTCTGATAAAGACAACTATCTTGTCCCACCCATGGAACGGATCCTTCAATAGGTATCTAGTTCTGAGAGGCTATCCTTACTGGATGGTTTCTCAGGGTACAACCAAGTCCTGTTGTCTCCACCAGACCAACTTAAAACTACCTTTTGTACCCCGTGGGGCACTTATGTTTATCGAAAAATGCCCTTTGGATTGATTAATGCTGGTGCCACGTTCCAGAGAGCAATGGACATTGCTTTCTGAGACTTAATCAATCAGTCCGTCGTAGTTTACTTAGATTATGTGACTGTATTTTCTAAAAACAAAACTGATCATCTAGATCACTTACGAGATGTTCTACAACGATGTCGTAAATACGACATCTCCTTAAATCCAAAAAAATCTATCTTTGCAGTAGAACAAGGTAAACTCTTAGGGTTTATTGTGTCAAACGAAGGGATGATTATCGATCCCGAAAGGACTCAGGTCATCGTAAAACTTCCCCCTCCTACATCCAAAAAATCTATGCAGTCTTTCTTAGGCCAGATTAACTTTGTGAGAAGATTTGTCCCCAACTTCTCTGAAATGGTCAGACCCTTGCAGAACCTAATTAAGAAAGACACCCAATATCACTGGGGACCCATAGAAAATCAAGCTTGTAATGCAATAAAGAAGGCCATAATAGACGCTCCGTCTCTCATGAGCCCAAATTTTTCTCAACACTTTACACTCTACACTTTTGCTTATGACCGTTCCTATGCCACTGTCCTAACCCAAAAGAATGACGAAAACAATGAAGTACCCATTGCCTTTATGAGCTCTACTTTCAAAGGCACTGAACTTAATTACCCAGTAGTATATCAACAAGCCTATGCTGTTTTCAAAGCAGTCAAACACTTCCGGTCCTATCTTTTGAAGTCAAGGACGAAAGTCATTGTCCCCTACCCACCCGTCAAGAACTTGTTAGTGCAGAAGGAACTAGATGAAAAGAGAGCTAACTGGGTCACCTCCTTGCAGGAGTACGACTTAGAAATTACCCCAGCTCAGATAGTGAGAGGCCAAGGGTTATGCAAGTTAGTTGCTGATTCAACAACAGGACAACAAGAAGAAAGTGATACATCAAACCTAGGACAACACGATCAAAATCTAATCTGTTGCGCACAAAACCCTGTCAGTCCTTGGTATGACGATATAAGATTTTGTCTTGAACATGGGTCAGCCCCCCGTCACCTGGATCCGGCTAAAAGAAGAGCGTTGAGATTAAAGTCTTCCTCCTTTCATCTGGTTAATGGTATCCTGTTTCGTCAAAGTTTTGACGACGTACTGATGTGTTGTCTTGAAAAAGATGAAGCAGAAGAAGTCTTGCTAGAGTTGCATGCAAGAGAAGATGGTGGTCATTTTGGTGGTGACACCACTGCTCATAAGGTTTTAAGAGCCGGTTATTACTAGCCCATGATTTTAGAGATGCCCATGCCTTGTGTCGCAAATGTATCATTTGTCAGAAAGCATCAGGACGGTTACAAAAACCAGCCTTTCCTTTGCAGCCTGTTTCTGTAGATTCTCCTTTTCAGCAATGGGGCCTTGATATCATAGGTCCAATCAACCCTCCGTCCTCACAAAAACACAAGTTTATTGTGACATCCACAGATTACTTTACCCGATGGTCTGAAGCTGCCGTGTTAAGCACTGTCAACACCAGTCAGGTAATTGCCTTTCTAAACTCGAATATT
The DNA here is from genome assembly GCA_009831015.1 of Picea engelmannii. Lineage (NCBI taxonomy): Eukaryota > Viridiplantae > Streptophyta > Pinopsida > Pinales > Pinaceae > Picea > Picea engelmannii. The sequence continues at coordinate 85,535 of ML786426.1, forward strand.
ATCACTCGTTTTGGTATCCCTGACTGTTTAGTATTAAATAATGCTTCTTACTTTTCCTCTCTTGAGATGAACAAGTTTGCTTTGGAAAAAGGAATTAAATTGAAGTATTCTGCTAGCTATTACCCTCAGGGCAACAGATTGGCAGAATCAACAAACAAGAACTTGATTAAAATCATTAAGAGAACGGTGGTTATAAATCACAAGAATTGACACAATGCACTATTAAATGCGCTGTGGGCTGATAGGGTAAACCAAAAGTTGTTGTAGGTAACTCCCCCTTTTTTCTCGTTTATGGCAGAGAAGCAATTCTTCCACCTCACATTCTTCTTCCTTCGCTTTAGTTGTCACAGAAAATCCAAGAGGAAGATTGTCCCCCTTTAGAAAACCGAATTAATGCTTTGATGAAGCTAGAAGAGGTAAGAGTCCAAGCTAAACGTAAGTTAGATCAGCATCAACTATTGGTTAAAAGTTGGTTCGATTCTAACTCTGCTTCTGATAGGAATTTCGAAGTAGGTGATCTCGTCCTGAAATGGGACAAACCGCATGTGGGAAAGGGAGAGCACACTAAATTTCAAAACTTATGGCTTGGACCGTTTTTAATTGTTGAAAAGTTGGGTCCTAGTTATTTTCGATTGCAGAATCTTGAGGGGCAGCTTGACTCCTTTCCGGTGAATGGCCAAGCCTTGAAAAGATACTTTGCTTGATGACAACCCTTGTATACTATGTACATATTTTGCTTCTGTTTGCTTTTGTTTTTTATTTTTCCTTTGAATTTATCATCTTGTGTTTTTTGAAATACACATACCTGTATACTGAGCTATTCAGAAAAGGAAAACAAAACATTCCTTCACTGAAATAACTGCTAAGAAAATTGTATAAACATCAATGGTATATTTCTGAAATTTATATCTGTGTTGGAAAAAGTCTGTTGTTTGAAAGAATATGACTGATTTCGATCTCTGAGTAAAGCTTGTCATGATCATCTATTATCTTTTTACGCTGTCCCTATTCCTTAAGGGAATGACTCAAAAGGTGTCTCGCTGCCTTAGGAAGTTGTTTTTATAAATGAAACATCTCTGGATCTTAATAAAGGACAGTCCTAAATTTTTTTGATGAGGTCTAAAGAAAAAATGTGTTAAAATATCATGATTTTCAGCGTCACCCCGCTCGACTATATATCTTTGAAAAACAAAATAAATTATTAATAAGAGATGTGGGAAGTACTTGTAAACCCATCAAGATGATGAACAGGTCTGCTGGTAGCAGGTAAATGCATGCATGACGCCAAGACAACTTCACTGGGGTACTGAACAGGCCCGCTGGTAGCGAAGCAATGTCGGGTATATGAAAATATGCAAATAAGAAACCTCTTTAATGTCCTTTATTCTGATCTAGAACTTCTTGGCAGGATACATATGTCAGAGTGGGTTAAATGGAAACCCTGTCGAGGCTATGGACGTCTGCTGGCAGCAGTGTCTCTGTCAACAGTATTGGAGATTTTATCTTTAATATCGTGACTCACTGGTCTTAAGACTGTTATTAGTTTTCATCTTTTAAAACACTGCTGGAATAGTTGGTTAATGATGATGTTTATACGATTTTCTGGTTGTTGTTTTTGAGATGGAATTATTTTTGCTGTCCTAATCTGAATTTCTTCTTTTGGCAGAGATAACTGCTTCTACCAGTGTGTCACCATTGTTGGCAGCCAATTCACATTTTTCCACTGTCTTATAAGCTGGCCACACCAATGTTTTGCAAACATTAATTTTTTGTTGCAATTCTCAAATAAACAACACTTTTATTCTTTGCACCATTTGCACACTTACCTTCATTTTTGTTTTCGCGATTGTAAGCGTGAAAACTTGGTCTTTCGAAGTCGCATTAAAATCATTATTGAATTGTGGTTATCCTTCTTATCGATATACCCATTACGTTTACATTTTACTTATCATTATGCAGTTGGAAAAACTTTTTGATCTGTACTCATTGGACATCCTTTGATTGATTATGTAATTTCGTTTCATGAGTAATTGAGGTTGTGACGCATTAGTAATTGGATTTATATGTTCTTTGATTTGATCTACTTGACCACTGGTTTCATAAAAATACATAGGTGTTATGGTTAAACCCTTGATATATATCATTTAATATGACACCTAGTTCATGTGATCAAGCGCATTGGCACATTGGTTAAACTCTTGGTACGAATTATTCTATAAAACGCATTGGCGCATTGGTCCAACACTTGGTATTGGTTTCGATTTGTATGTTTTTAAAACTATGGCATAACGTTTCATTGTGCGCATGGTTCATCCATTTACCAAAGGTTTTGATTGATTGAAATGGCATAGTTATAACACATGTGCGCTGTGATTTGTATAGTTGAAAACGTCGGTGGTTGTACCATTGGTAATGACTATTCTGCATGGCCAGCAAATTGCTCCACCACCTTCGCACGATGTCATTAATGTTGCTCCTATCCCTGTTTCACCTCTGTTAGCTCAGGTAAGCCTTCAGGCGTTTTGTTCCTGTGTATGTTGCATTCAAACCCTGGTTCGTTCACCGTGTGCTCTTCTCCATGGCACCAGTGGTGCGAGTTGAGCCGAACGGTAGCCAAGCCTTGCTACTGTTCGACAATGCCTAGGAAGACTTAGAGAGTAGTGGTTGGCTCACCTTTGTACAACGGTTTGAGGGTTTTAATCTATGTGTTGCACAACAGTTCGCCCTGACTTTTGATGGCTGTAGGGCCAAGGTAGGTGACATTCAGTTGGAAATCAGTGAATAGTTCATTAGCTCTGCCACCGGGTTAGAAACTATGGGCCAACGATGGTTCAAAAACTCTAAAGTGGAGGAGGTGCCATGGCCACTACTGTTCATCTCACGAAAGGTTACATCCTGTGACAGAGGTATGCGGATTTCCACGCTTAAACCAAGATGGCATGATCTTTTGATGGCAGTCAAATAATTCGTGACCAGTGAGGGTCGATACGGACTGGTCTTTCTTTATCACCTTCGACTGTTAATGAATTTTATGGGGTATCCATTGAATATGCCTTTTTACTTCCAGCGTAGCCTTTATAAAATGTGAAAAAGGTTTAAACGAGAAAAGGTCGATAGTATCCTGTTCCACCATGGCCTAATCAGACTCATCATTGTTCATCACTTAAATCTCCACGGTGATAGTTGGAAAGCTTTTATTTCTCGGAATGGTTTTGCTGATGCAGAGCTCGTCCAAGTTGAAAAGCCTGTGGTTAGTGAAACCAAGGTCAAGCCACCCGTGCCCTTCCATGTCCTACTGCCCTCTCCTAAACCCTCGGTCGACCCTGATATCGACCTACCCGACGTTATAACTGAGAAGGCTGAGGCTATAAAAAAGCCTGTGAGCAAAAAGGTCAAGGGAAACCCTACTGTTTATGGCAAAGGTAAAAAGAATTCTCGGCTTATCTCAAGAATGGCTAGGAATAAGCCTAAACCTAGTGCTGAGAAAAAGCTCATAGTCCTTAGTGAGTATTCAGACTCTGACATCGAACGCTTCCTAGCTAGTGAGTACCCTTACTCCCAAGGCTTGTGCTCCGAGCCACCCTATGATTACGTTTCTAATCTACCCCCTTGCCTAAGGAACAATCCCAGTTACCCAGGGATCAAGCTACCTAACGAAACCCTCGGCAATGTAACCAAACCCTCACCTACACTTTCGAATCCCGGACAGTCGTCATGTGACCAATGTGATGTATGGTTGGAACGATACTATATAGACGTTCCCTTACTTCAATCGAAAATCAAAGCGTTGGAAAACCAAGTTACAGTATTGACAAGCCAAAGGGACAAGCTTCAAGTAAATGATAGGAAGAAGAAAACAACTGGTTCCATCGTTTTTAGGAATGTCGAATCGGCTACAACCGTCGTCAATTCCAAAATGTCATGGTCAAGCTATCTGCTCGTCATCCAGGTATGAATTTCGATATCATTTTCATTTTGTGAATTGCTTGGATTAATATAGTGTATTGATTTCTGAGTTTTGAAAAGTTTGTTTATTATTCAAAATGACTTTGACATGGTTTGATTATCGAAACGGTTATAAAATTTAATAAAGTTTTGATTTGGTATGATTTCGTCATGGTTGGATTATATCGGCTCAGATTTTATGGTGTGCTTTTCGAACGATTTTGTGAGTTTGATTGTTATGATCTTTTAATATATTACGTGATATAGTCTTCTAAATCAGGAATACAACTCTGTTCAACTTTGATTTGGAAAGGACGACTCTGTTTTGTATGGAAACGATATTCTCATTTAAGCCTGTGCAAAACATATCTATGCCCGAATCATGGAACAATTTTGATTCACAACGACTATGTTAAACTCCAACTGTTCAATTCACTCTTCTCTTGATTGGATTGCTGTGTATCTTCAGTTAGTACGATTGTGTTTATGGGTTGGATTCATATCGAGGATAGACTTGAGACTGCTATGTTTGATTTTAATTTTCAAAACGACTTTGTTAACTTGGATCGATATGTGTTATCTCCGTTGAATTTGTACGAGAAGATTTGGTTTATAATTGGTTTTGAAATAAATTCGAGTAATAATTTCGTTGAATGTCAATCGGTTTTGTTTACCCCAATTGGCAATAACAAGCGATTAAACAACTCTTACATATCATGTTATGATTTCATTTGAGATAATTTACACACCGGTTTTGATTTGATTCGTTAATGACATGGATCGTTGGTTTATGTTAATACAACTATATCCATTTGAAAATGATCTTGCTGTTTTCGTATGGATTCGATCATGTTTCATGTTGATAAGGCAGCATAAACGATTGCCTATGATTTGTTTAACTGTATCGATTTCAATTTGATATCAAACGATTTCATTACTGTTCGATACGATTTTGTATGCCTAAATTGATAACGAATTAAACAGAGTATGGTTATCTAGTTTATCGTTTGATTTAGTTTGTTCAAATTGCATACAAGTGTCGATTTGAATAAGGCTTTTAGTAATCAAATATCTTTTGATAGTTTGAATGTATTTTCAAGGATTTGATTTGATTTTAATGCTGATTCTGTGTCTGATTTAGACCAGCTACAGAATCACAAGATTCTGTAGCTAGTCTATAGAATTAGATTTTTATCATTTTTATCAACAAAACATCCTCCTAACTTGTCCATTTTTTACCCTTTTCAGGTACATCCAAATTGCGTTGGACATGCTGGACAGTCTAGGAGATATTTGTGTGATTTAGTTTTTATTTTAGGTTCCTAGTTTAGTCAGACTTGGGATATTTTCCCGGATTTATGTAAACAGTTTTGATAACTTCCACAAGGATGTTTTACCCTGTGGGAGGTCTTTAAATACTTATTATTTTGTGTAATAAGGAGCATCCTCACTTGTGGGAGAACCAGGCTATGGATTTCTAATACAAACTGAGACAAGAGTTGATGTCTTGCTACAACTTTCGCTTTCAATATATCAATCTTTTATTTCAAGTTTATGCATGTCATTTGCAGTTGATTATAGACTACTTTAACTATCGTAATCTATTGCAGAATGATATGATTTAATTAATATGTTATCCATATCTGATTTCTTTCATTACTTAAAAAATACAACAATTACATTGTTTTAGTTAATGAGTCATAGATTTCTCTTCTTCGTTAATTGAATCATTTCGTATAGATCTTTGCATACAGGTTTATCTAACTGTGAAGATTTATAAATCATAAGATTGTTGTAATTTTCATGTCTTGTTTGTCCTGTAATCATATTTGAAGAGCACTGCAGGTTATTGTTTACGACAAGCGCCTGAATAATTCGGTGCGGTTTTCCTCCCGCCGACCAGCTAAGACAATCATTTCATACAGGAGAAACCTGGAGCGTTTCTCCAGGTCAGTTTGTTATTTATTTTTTTGGTTAATTTGTTAGTATAATTTAAGTAGTTTAGTTAGATATATGTTTAGTTTAGATTTGTAGTTATAGTTAGTATATTAGTCGTTTAGTTTAGTTGGTTTTTGTTTTATTTCTTGTTTATAAAATTATAAAATCAACAAAAAATATCTCCCTCTGTCTTAGGGCAGAATATAAATGAGTTTTTTCAGGTTTTCATTCAAATCTGTAAATTGTTAATATTGTACATTTTGTGAATAAGTTTTATTTCCGTTAGTAGTTAGATATTTAATTAGTTAGAGTTAGTATAGTATTAAATAGTAGATTGTATATATAGAATAGTTAGATTAGTTTATTAGTTTGTTTTAATAGTTAATTTTTAGTTATATTAGTTTATTAGTTTGTTTTAATAGTTATTTTTAGTTAGATTAGTTAGTTTAGAGTAGTTTTCTTTTTGTTTTCTTAGGACCTTAGATCGGCTAACGGAGCCATTAAACCCATCAGGGTGGTTCATCCCAAACGACTTGGGTTATTAGACAACTCCGGACCGGTTCCACTCTCTCAGTTGACGGATGGTCAATTTCACCCATCAGCAAATGGCGCTAGAAGGAGGGCCTGCAATTAATTAATGGCACGAGGTGGTCGCAAGACGACTCCACCACCTAATCGCTCACCTATAGTGACTAGAAGCCATTCGAACGATAATATTCCCCTTCAAAAAGCAACCACTTCAACCGACGATCCACAGATCATAGTTGAGCCAGTAACCCCTAATACTATAGGTTGTGACATACAAGAGATTGTTCGTCAATCTCTTATAAAAACACATAGTGCCTTAGCCTGTTTGAGGCAACCAAACCGACCGTGGGGCCAACCTTTGGATTTCTCTGATATTAGAGAAAAATTAGGAGGCACTGATATCACTGTGAATCCTACAGATCCAATCTTAAATCCTGCTGCAGGAGGATCTGGGATACCTCCTTCACCACCTCCATCATCTCCTTCCTCTTCTGGAGGAGATTCCTCTGATGAAGGCAATTCCCCTTCTTAGCCTTCCACACCCACTACCCCAATGGAAAATCAGAACAATCCTGCTAGACCTTGGCTTGATCAGGATGTCGTAGCTGTACCTGGAGCTCAACATCCCTTACCTAAACATCTGGAGAAGTGGCTTCCCAAGTTTGACCCTGACTCAAAACAGATCGCCGAAGATCACATTAAAAAAATTATGTTAGCCATAAGACTCCACAATGTCGGACATGAAGACGTTGTCTGTAGGTTGTTCCTCTATACTTTCCGAGGCAATGCATCCACATGGTACTTTTCCCAACAACCCCACACCATCATGTCTTGGGAAAAGTTTGAGTCATGCTTTTTGGAAAAGTTCGGAGACGGTAAGCCTCCAGAAGTCCTAGTCATGGACCTTTCTAGTTTAAGAATGAACCCAAAAGAAAAAGTTAAAGAATTTAATCAAAGATTATTAACACTTAAAAACCGAATCCCTACAGATTCCATGCCTGCCGAGAGTCTTATAATAGCATACTACACTAAATATTTGCATCAAAGTATAGCTATTTGGGTTAAACGATCTAAGAAAGCCACGTTGTTAGAAGCCTTCGAGGAGGCCAGCCAGATAGAAAATGACATACTTAGTCTTAAAGACTCTACTAGCAATGAAACAAAGACTATTTCTTTTTCCAAAAAGAAGATCAAAATCCTCCCCAGACCCACTCAAAGTAAAACACAACCCGAAAGCTCTGATTTAGAAAACTTAACTAAAGTTGTTCAAAAACTGTTAAATCAAGTTATAGACTTAAAAAGGACGACCGCAGAAGAATTTTCGAACAAAGGACCCTACAAGCCCCCGTTCCGGAAGCCTTTTCCTACCAACCGACCTAATCCAACCATCGAAGGCCTTAATCTAGAAAGTCTGCAATGCGCCCTTCAAACAATTCTAGAAGCCCAAGATAACTTGATGCCTCCTGAGATTCCTGAGGAGGTAGTTGAACAAGAGACAGTTCAAGAAGAGGAGTCTTCTCCAAACATTTTTGGACACTTCTCAGATAACATCTTTCAAGATAACTTCGAGACAATACATCCCTATAATACCAGGAGTAAGACAACAAACAAACCTTCTTCCGAAAACACTACAACTTCACCTCCAAAGCAATCTAAATCAGCTGAGACTAAACAGAGTAATATGAACCCCAACTTAGATTATGATGTAGTTGAAGATCTTAAAAAGTTGAGAGCTAACATTTTTGTTTATGAGTTATTGAAATTTCCATTTTTGCTACAAAAAATGTTACAAAATATCTCAGAAAATGGAAAAAATGGTAATTCTAATGGTAACAAGGTTGTGCAGAACAAAGTTCCTCAGAAGACTTCCACTAAAAACAATCTTGATCCTCAAGATAAAGGAAGCCTTCCTGTAAGTAATGTAAATAACGTAAATAATGTAGATAAAGTAGCTGTAGAAACTGCGAGTAAAAAGACGCAAGCCACCACTCTTAGTACTCGCAAAAATGTACCTCCATTTTTGTTAACTTTCGAAATCCTTAATAGAAACGTGCATAATTGTATGGTAGATTCAGGAGAGTCATCCAATGTGATGCCATGGTCTGTATGCCAGAAGATTAATGCTGAAGTTGAACCCTCCACCTTAAAAATCATACAACTTGATCGGACCAATGTTAAAGTTATAGGCAAACTAAAGAATGTGCTTTTTAGATTATCGTCTAACCCCAAGGTTCATCAAGTCATTGATATAATTGTTGTGGATATTCCAGAAGTGTATGGTTTTTTTTTAAGCAGGGACTGGTCGGAGCAGTTACACGGTTATTTCGCGACAGATTGGTCTCACCTATGGCTTCCAGACAACGACAAGCCTAACAAGATCAAGGTAAATTGTGAATGCTACCTTAAGTTCACGGTCACAGATTTGAACGATCCCAACGAACCATTTTCACCTTCTGTTGATTCACCCAAAGTACAAGGAATGGACACCTTTTTCAGCAACTTCATGGCCGAGGCTTCAACTATCACCAATCCAGAACAACAATCCGAGATTGTAGCATATGTGCAACCAACAACTTCCACGCAACAGTCTCATGTACCCGATGGAAATCAAATTTGGTCTCTTTATTTTGACGGGTCAAAGTCCAAAGAAGGAGCTGGTGCAGGCTGCATTATTATCGATTCGATAGGTAACAAAACATTGATTGCATGTAGGTTAGAATTTGAATGTACTAACAACACTGCAGAATATGAGGCTTTACTGCAAGGTCTCAGAAAATATTTGGATATGAACATTCAAAATTTGACCGTCTTTGGCGACTCTGAAATAGTGGTTAGACAGGTAAGAGATTCTCAAAAGCTACCAATCTGAGGTATGTAATTTAATAAACAAATTTTCCGCTTTCAATATAAATTCTATTCCTAGATTGAATAACTCTGAAGCAGATCTATTAGGTAATGTAGCTTCTAAACTTCTTCCTGTAGAAGGCTTGTCCCCAGATGCATTCTCTGTTGAGTTGTTGTTTAGGCCATCCGTTCCCAACAACATCAGGAACTGGAGAGTATTTGATGACGATCAACAAATTATTAACTTTCTGCACATGGAAGAAACTTTTCAAGGCGTGGTGATAGACGAACACACACACGACGACAATTTGCGTGATTTCACGGTAATACTAGATCCGAGAACTCCCGAATCTTCATCGGACATGGTAAACTCGATCCCTAAATCTGTAGTTAGATTAGAAAAGTTTTATGATCTTCAAGATAAATTTAAAAAGACGGTCAACTGTAAAACCAATAGTTCCTCGTTATCTTATGAAAAGGTAAACTTAGGAACTAAGGACAATCTGCAGTGCATTAATCTAGGGGTAGGATGTTCTCAACAAGAAAAAGTTGCATTTATTAAATTGTTCAAAGAATTTAAAGATGTCTTTGCATGGACGTATGATGACCTTAAAACTTTCGACCCTAATATCATACAACATGTCATTCCTATGAAGCCCCAAACCTTACCTTTTCAACAAAAACTGAGGAAAATGCATCCTAAGCTTGAACCGACTGTTCAAAAAGAATTGAATAAACTCCTAAATGCTAAGATAATTTTTCCTGTTAGGCACATTCAATGGGTTTCTAACCTTGTCCTAGTCCGGAAGAAAAACGGCGAAATCCGACTCTGCGTCGATTTCCGAAACCTTAATAGAGCGTCTGATAAAGACAACTATCATGTCCCAACCATGGAACATATCCTTCAATAGGTATCTAGTTCTGAGAGGCTATCCTTACTGGATGGTTTCTTGGGGTACAACCAAGTCCTGATGTCTCCACCAGACCAACTTAAAACTACCTTCCGTACCCCGTGGGGCACTTATGCTTATCGAAAAATTCCCTTTGGATTGATTAATGTTGGTGCCACGTTCCAGAGAGCAATGGAAATTGCTTTCCGAGGCTTAATCAATCAGTCCTTCGTAGTTTACTTAGATTATGTGACTGTATTTTCTAAAAACAAAACCGATCATCTAGCTCACTTACGAGCCGTTCTACAACGATGTCGTAAATACGACATCTCCTTGAATCCCAAAAAATCCATCTTTGCAGTAGAACAAGGTAAACTCTTAGGGTTTATTGTGTCAAACAAAGGGATGATTATCGATCCTGAAAGGACTCAGGTCATCGCCAAACTTCCCCCTCCTACATCCAAAAAATCTATGCAGTCTTTCTTAGGCCAGATTAACTTTGTGAGAAGATTTGTCCCCAGCTTCTCTGAAATGGTCAGACCCTTGCAGAACCTAATTAAGAAAGACACCCAATATCACTGGGGACCCCTATAAAATCAAGCATTTAATGCAATAAAGAAGGCCATAATAGACGCTTCGTCTCTCATGAGCCCATATTTTTCTCAACACTTTACACTCTACACTTTTGCTTCTGACCGTTCCTATGCCACCGTCCTAACCCAGAAGAATGACAAAAACAATGAAGTACCCATTGCCTTTATGAGCTCTACTTTCAAAGGCACTGAACTTAATTACCCAACAATAGATCAGCAAGCCTATGTTGTTTTCAAAGCAGTCAAACACTTCTGGTCCTATCTTTTGAAGTCAAGGACGAAAGTCATTGTCCCCTACCCAACTGTCAGGAACTTGTTAGTGCAGAAGGAACTAGGTGAAAAGAGAGCTGATTGGGTCACCTCCTTGTAGGAGTACGACTTAGAAATTACCCCAGCTCAGATAGTGAGATGCCAAGGGTTATGCAAGTTAGTTGATGATTCAGCAACAGGACAACAAGAAGAAAACGATACATCAAACCTAGGACAACACGATCAAAATCTAATCTGTTGCGCACAAAACCCTGTCAGTCCTTGGTATGACGATATACGATTCTGTCTTGAACATGGGTCAGCCCCCTATCACCTGTATCCCACTAAAATAAGAGCATTGAGATTAAATTCTGCCTCCTTTCATCTGGTTAATGGTATCCTGTTTCGTCAAAGTTTTGACGGCGTACTGATGCGTTGTCTTGAAAAAAATGAAGCAGAAAAAGTCTTGCTAGAGTTGCATGCAGGAGAATATGGTGGTCATTTTGGTGGTGACACCACTGCTCATAAGGTTTTAAGATCCAGTTATTACTGGCCCATGCTTTTAGAGACACCCATGCCTTGTGTCGTAAATGTATCATTTGTCAGAAAGCATCAGGACGGTTACAAAAACCAGCCTTTCCTTTGCAGCCCGTTTCTGTAGATTCTCCTTTTCAATAGTGGGGCCTTGATATCATAGGTCCAATCAACCCTCTGTCCTCACAACAACACAATTTTATTGTGACAACCATAGATTACTTTACCCGATGGTCTGAAGCTTCCGCGTTAAGAACTGTCAACACCGGTCAGGTAATTGCCTTTCTAAACTCGAATATTATCACTCGTTTTGGTATCCCTGACTGTTTAGTATTCGATAATGGTTCCGCGTTAAGAACTGTCAACACCGGTCATGTAATTGCCTTTCTAAACTCGAATATTATCACTCGTTTTGGTATCCCTGATTGTTTAGTATTCGATAATGCTTCTTACTTTTCCTCTCTTGAGATGAGCGAGTTCTCTTTGGAAAAAGGAATTAAATTGAAGTATTCTGCTAGCTATTACCCTTAGGGCAACGGATTGGCAGAATCAACAAACAAGAACTTGATTAAAATCATTAAGAGAACAATGGTTGAAAATCACAAGAATTGGCACAATGCACTGTTAAATGCACTGTGGGATGATAAGGTAACACCAAAAGTTGTTGTAGGTAACTCCCCCTTTTTTCTCGTTTATGGCAGAGAAGCAATTCTTCCACCTCACATTCTTCTTCCTTCGCTTCAGTTGTCACATAAAATCCAAGAAGAAGATTGTCCCCCTTTAGAAAACCGAATTAACACTTTGATGAAGCTAGAAGAGGTAAGAGCCCAAGCTAAACGTAAGTTAGATCAGCATCAACTATTGGTTAAAAGCTGGTTCGATTCTAACTCTACTTCTGATAGGAATTTTGAAGTAGGTGATCTCGTCCTGAAATGGGACAAACTGCATGAAGGAAAGGGAGAGCACAATAAATTTCAAAACTTATGGCTTGGACTATTTTTAATTGCTGAAAAGTTGGGTCCCAGTTCTTTTCAATTGAAGAATCTTGAGGGGCAGCTTGACACCTATCCGGTGAATGACCAAGCCTTGAAAAAATACTTTGCTTGATGACAACCCTTGTATACTATGTACATATTTTGCTTCTGTTTGCTTTTTCGTTTGCTTTTGTTTTTGATTTTTCCTTTGAATTTATCAGCTTGTGTTTTTTGAAATACACATACCTGTATACTCAGCTATTCAGAAAAGGAAAACAGAAAATTCCTTCGCTGAAATAACTGTTAAGAAAATTGTATAAACATCAATGGTATATTTCTGAAATTTATATCCGTGTTGGAAAAAGTCTGTTGTTTGAAAGAAGATGACTGATTTCGATCTCTGAGTAAAGCTTGTCATGATCATCTATTATCTTTTTACACTGTCCCTATTCGTTAAGGGAATGACTCAGAAGGTGTCTCCCTACCTTAGGAAGTTGTTTTTATAAATGAAACATCTCTGGATATTAATAAATGACAGTCCTAAAAAATTCTGATGAGGTCTAAAAAAAAAATGTGTTAAAATATCATGATTTTCAACATCACCCTGCTCGACTATATATCTTTGAAAAACAAAACAAAATAAATTATTAATAAGAGATATGGGAAGTGCTTTTAAACCCGCCGGGATGCTGAACAAGTCTGCTGGCAGTAGGTAAATGCATGCATGACGCCAAGACAACTTTGCTGGGGTACTGAACAGGTCCACTGGTAGTGAAGCAATGTCGGCTATATGAAAATCTGCAAATAAGAAACCTCTTTAATGTCCTTTATTCTGATCTAGAACTTCTTGGCAGGATACAAATGTCAGAGTGGGTTAAATGGAAACCCTGTCGAGGCTATGGATGCCTGCTGGCAATAGTGTCTTTGTCAACAATATTGGAGCTTTTATCTTTAATATCGTGACTCACTGGTCTTAAGACTGTTATCAATTTTCATCTTTTAAAACACTGCTGGAATAGTTTGTTAATGATGATGTTTATACGATTTTCTGGTTGTTGTTTTTGAGTTGGAATTATCTTTGTTGTCCTAATTTGAATTTCTTCTTTTGAAAGAGATAATTGCTTCTACCAGTGTGTCGCCATTGTTGGCAGCCAATTCACATTTTTCCACTGTCTTATAAGATTCCCACACCAATGTTTTGCAAACATTAATTTTTTATCGCAATTCTCAAATAAACGACACTTTTATTCTTTGCGCCATTTGCACACTTACCTTCGTTTTTGTTTTCATGACTGTAAGCGTGAAAATTTGGTCTTTCGAAGTCGCATTAAAATCGTTATTGAATTGTGGTTATCCTTCTTGTCGATATGCCCATTACGTTTACATTTTACTTATCATTATGCAGTTGGCAAAACTTTTTGATCTGAACTCATTGGACATCCTTTGATTGATTATGTAATTTCGTTTCATGAGTAATTGAGGTTGTGACACATTAGTAATTGGATTTATATGTTATTTGATTTGATCTACTTGACCACTAGTTTCATAAAAATACATAGGTGTTATGGTTAAACCCTTGATATATATCATTTAATATGACACCTAGTTCATGTGATCAAGCGCATTGGCACATTGGTTAAACTCTTGGTACAAATTATTCTATAAAACACATTGGCGCATTGGTCCAACACTTGGTATTAGTTTCAATTTGTATGTTTTTAAAACTATGGCATAACGTTTCATTGTGCGCATGGTTCATCCATTTAACAAAGGTTTTGATTGATTGAAATTGCATAGTTATAACACACGTGCGTTGTGATTTGTATAGTTGAAAACGCTGGCAGTTGTACCATTGGTAATGACTATTCTTCATGGCCAGCAAATAGCTCCACCACCTTCGCACGATGTCATTAATGTTGCTCCTATCCCTGTTTCACCTCTGTTAGCTCGAGTAAGACTTCGGGCATTTTGTTCCTATGTATGTTGCATTCAAACCTGGTTCGTTCACTGTGTGCTCTTCTCCATGGCACCAGTGGTGCGAGTTTAGCCGAACGGTAGCCAAGCCTTGCTACTGTTCGACAATGCCTGGAAAGACTTAGAGAGTAGTGGTTGGCTCACCTTTGTACAACGGTTTGAGGGTTTTAATCTATGTTTTGCACAACAGTTCACCCTGACTTTTGATGTCTGTAGGGCCAAGGTAGGTGACATTCAGTTGGAAATCAGTGAAGAGTTCATTAGCTTTGCCACAGGGTTAGCAGCCATGGGCCAACGATGGTTCAAAAACTCTAAAGTGGAGGAGGTTCCATGGCCACTACTGTTCGTCTCACGAAAGGTTACATCCTGTGACAGAGGTACGCCAATTTCCACGCTTAAACCAAGATGGCATGATCTTTTGATGGTGGTCAAACAATTCATGACCTGTGAGGGTCGATACGGACTGGTCTTTCTTTATCACCTTCGAATGTTAATGAATTTTATGGGGTATCCATTGAATATTCCTTTTGACTTCCAGCATAGCCTTTATAAAATGTCAAAAAGGTTTAAACGAGAAAAGGCCGATAGTAGCATGTTCCACCATGGCCTAATCAGACTCATCGTTGTTCATCACTTAAATCTCCACGGTGATAGTTGGCAAGCTTTTATTTCTCGGAATGGTTTTGCTGATGCAGAACCCATCCAAGTTGACAAGCCTGTGGTTAGTGAAACCAAGGTCGATCCACCCGTGCCCTTCCATGTCCTACTTCCCTATCCTAAACCCTCGATCGACCCTGATATCGACCTACCCGATGTTATAACTGAGAAGGTTGAGGCTATAAAAACGCCTGTGAGCAAAAAGGTCAAGGGAAGCCCTACTGTTGATGGCAAAGGTAAAAAGAATGCTCGGCTTATCTCCAGAATGGCTAGGAATAAGCCTACACCTAGTGCTGAGAAGAAGCCCATAGTCCTTAGTGAGGATTCAGACTCTGACATCGAACCCTTCCTAGCTAGTGAGTACCCTTACTCCCAAGGCTTGTGCTCTGAGCCACCCTATGACTTCGTTTCTAATCTACCCCCTTGTCTAAGGAACAATCCCAGTTACCCAGGGATCAAGCTACCTAACGAAACCCTCGGCAATGTAACCAAACCCTCACCTGCACTTTCGAAGCCTGGACAGTCGTCATGTGACCAATGTGATGTATGGTTGGAACGATACTATATAGACGTTCCCTTACTTCAATCGAAAATCAAAGAGTTGGAAAACCAAGTTACAGTATTGACAAGCCAAAGGGACAAGCTTCAAGCAAATGATAGGAAGAAGAAAACCACTGGTTCCATCGTTTTTAGGAATGTCGAATCGGCTACAGCCATTGTCAATTCCAAAATGTCATGATCAAGCTGACTGGTCGTCATCCATGTATGAATTTCGATATCATTTTCGTTTTTTAAATTGCTTGGATTAATATAGTGAATTGATATCTGAGTTTTGAAAAGTTTGTTTATTATTCGAAATGACTTTGACATGGTTTGATTATCAAAACGGTTATAAAATTTAATAAAGTTTTGATTTGGTATGATTTCGTCATGGTTGGATTATATCGGCTCAGATTTTATGGTGTGATTTTCGAACGATTTCCTGAGTTTGATTGTTATGATCTTTTAATATATTATGTGATATAGTCTTCTAAATCATGAATACAACTTTGTTCGACTCCGATTTGGAAAGGACGACTCTGTTTTGTATGGAAACGATATTCTCATTTAAGCCTGTGCAAAACATATCTATGCCCGAATCATGGAACGATTTTGATTCACAATGACTGTGTTGAACTCCAACTGTTCGATTCGCTCTTCTCTTGATTGGATTGCTGTGTATCTTCAGTTAGTACAATTGTGTTTATGGGTTGGATTCGTATCGAGGATATACTTGAGACTTCTCTGTTTGATTTTAATTTTCAAAATGACTTTGTTAACTCGGATCAATATGTGTTATCTCCGTTGAATTCGTATGAGAATATTTGGTTTATAATTCGTTTTGAAATAAATTTGAGTAATAATTTCGTTGAATGTCAATCGGTTTTGTTTGCCCCAATTAGCAATAACAAGCGATTAGACAACTCTTACATATCCTGTTATGATTTCATTTGAGATAATTTACACACCAGTTTTGATTTGATTCGTTAATGACATGGATCGTTGGTTTATGTTAATACAACTATATCCATTTGAAAATGATCTTGCTGTTTTCGTATGGATTTGATCGTGTTTCCTATTGATAAGGCAGCATAAACGATTGCCTATGATTTGTTTAACTGTATCGATTTCAATTTGATATGAAACGATTTCATTACTGTTCGATACGATTTTGTATGCCTGAATTGGTAACGAATTAAAAAGAGTATGGTTATCTAGTTTATCGTTTGATTTAGTTTGTTCAAATTGCATACAAGTGTCGATTTGAATAAGGCTTTTAGTAATCAAATATATTTTGATAGTTTGAATGTATTTTCAAGGATTTTGAATTGATTTTAATGCTGATTCTGTGTTTGATTTAGACCAGCTACAAAATCGCAAGATTCTGTAGCTAGTCTATAGAATTAGATTTTTATTATTTTTATCAACAAAACATCCTCCTAACTTGTCCATTTTTTACCCTTTTCAGGTACATCCGAATTTCATTGGACATGCTGGACAGTCTAGGAGATATTTGTGTGATTTAGTTTTTATTTTAGGTTCCTAGTTTAGTCAGACTTGGGATATTTTCCCAGATTTATGTAAACAATTTTGATAACTTCCACAGGGATGTTTTACCCTGTGGGAGGTCTTTAAATACTTATTATTTTGTGTAATAAGGAGCATCCTCACTTGTGGGAGAACCAGGCTATGGATTTCTAATACAAACTGAGACAAGAGTTGATGTCTTGCTACAACTTTC
The DNA here is from genome assembly GCA_009831015.1 of Picea engelmannii. NCBI lineage: Eukaryota > Viridiplantae > Streptophyta > Pinopsida > Pinales > Pinaceae > Picea > Picea engelmannii. The sequence goes on from ML786426.1 coordinate 102,942, forward strand.
GCTTTCAATATATCAATCTTTTGTTTCAAGTTTATGCATGTCGTTTGCAGTTGATTATAGACTACTTTAGCTATCGTAATCTATTGCAGAATGATATTATTTAATTAATATGTTATCCATATCTGATTTCTTTCATTACTTAAAAAATACAACAATTACTTTGTTTAAGTTAATGAATCACAGATTTCTCTTCTTCGTTAATTGAATCATTTCGTAGAGATATTTGCATACAGGTTTATCTAACTGTGAAGATTTATAAATCATAAGATTGTTGTAATTTTCATGTCTTGTTTGTCCTGTAATCATATTTGAAGAGCATTGCATCTTATTGTTTATGACAAGCACCTGGATAATTCGGTGCGGGTTTCCTCCCGCCGATCAGCTAAGACAATCATTTCATACAGGACAAACTTGGAGCGTTTCTCTAGGTCAGTTTGTTATTTATTTTTTTTGGTTAATTTGTTAGTATAATTTAAGTAGTTTAGTTAGATATATGTTTAGTTTAGATTTGTAGTTATAGTTAGTATATTAGTCGTTTAGTTTAGTTAGTTTTTGTTTTATTTCTTGTTCATAAAATTATAAAATAAACAAAAAATATCTCCCTCTGTCTTAGGGCAGAATATAAATGAGTTTTTCAGGTTTTCATTCAAATCTGTAAATTGTTAATATTGTACATTTTGTGAATAAGTTTTATTTCCATTAGTAGTTAGATATTTAATTAGTTAGAGTTAGTATAGTATTAAATAGTATATATTATATATAGAATAGTTAGATTAGTTTATTAGTTTGTTTTAATAGTTAATTTTTAGTTATATTAGTTTATTAGTTTGTTTTAATAGTTAATTTTAGTTAGATTAGTTAGTTTAGAATAGTTTTCTTTTTGTTTTCTTAAGACCTTAGATCGGCTAATGGAGCTGCTAAACCCGTCAGGGTGGTTCATCCCAAATGGCTTGGGTTATTAGACAACCTCGGACCGGTTCCACTCTCTCAGTTGACGGATGGTCAATTTTGCCCGTCAACAGGACTCCACCAAGTCCTTCATTTCATGAATATGTGCATACAATGAAGTCTTCATTTGGGTCTGCAATCCTTAATATTCGAGCACTTGTCAGTAATTTTTTCAAGTGTTGGAAAATCTTTTCGCAATCCAGTGTCCACTAAAACTTCACACCCTTTCTTTGCAAGGAAGTAATTGGGTGTGCTATCTTTGAGAATCCTTCAATAAATATTTTGTAGTAGCTTGTAAGACCCATGAATGATATCACCTCTTTCACATTCTTTAGCACTGACCAATCTCTAATGGCTTCTATATTCTCAGGATCCACTATTATCCCATCCTTTGAAATGATATGCCCCAAATAATGAATTTGTTTCTGATAAAATGAGCACTTGCTAAATTTGGCATACAACTGATGCTCCCTTAATAATTGAAACACCATCCTCAAATGATGTTCATGATCTTCCTCTAACTTAGAATATATAAGAATGTCATCCAAAAATAAAATGACAAACTTGTCTAAATATTCTCGGAAAACACCATTCATTAAGCACATGAAAATAGTTGGTGCATTTGACAACCCAAATGGCACCACTGTGAACTCATAATGACCATACCTTGTCCTGAAGGCGGTCTTGCTAATATATTATTATTTAATCCTTACCTAATGGTATCCTGATCTGAGATCTATCTTTGAAAATATCTTTTCATCATTCAATTTATCAAAGAGATCATCAATCCTTGGCAGAGGATACTTGTTCTTAACAGTCACTTTATTCAATTGTCTGAAGTCAATGCACAATATTAATGTTCCATCTTTTTTTTTCACAAACAAGACTGGGGCACCCCAAGGTGACACACTTGGGTGTATATACCCCTTCTTCATAATTTCTTCAAGCTGTATTAGCAACTCCAATTCTAGTGTACTCATTCTGTAAGGAGTCTTTGACACTGGAGCTGCTCTAGGCATTAGATTTATAGAGAAATCAATGTCTCTCTTTGGGGGTAGTCCTGGTACTTCCTTGAACACATCTTCAAATTCTTCTGGGACTACATAATCTTCCAAATTTGGCACCTTATATTTAGGTGTCTCTTCCATATGAGCTGGAAATATTTGACACCCTTTTCTGTAACATTTCTTCAGCTGCAATGCTGAAATTTCTCTAATGGTTACTGCCCTGGCAATTCCCTGCACTTTCCTTGGTTTCCCTTCCTCATCCAAGCAAGTAAATGCTTTGTTGTGATAGTCTAAGAGAGTATGATGTTGGTCCAACCAATCCATCCCAATTAGACAGTCATAGGAACTGTAATATCCCTCAGCCGAACCCAATTGTAAATGTAATATAAGTGTACTTAAGCTGGTGAGCTGTTTTGACATCATTTTTGTAATGCACTTTCCATGGCATAGTGCATGCAAGAACCGCATAGTAAAAAGATGTAGTATGAACATTCCTGGATACCGTGCCCAGTAACTAAAGTGTGCACAATATGGAGGACAACGAGCCTCGTGTATATGATATGTGTTATAGGCTGGTGAGCCAGTTATTATAAGCTAGGATGCTTATGTTTTGGTATTAGGCCGGAGCACCTAGATGTTAAAGGTCAGTGCACCTATTTTGTACATGTCTCATGATTAATATAAAATACATCGATGCACGTAGATTGACCACGATAAAAGAGATGGGGGATTGAAATTCACCAGTTAGGGAAAGGGAGGGCCAAAAGTCAAGACAAAGGGCTAAGCTAGAGAGCTTAAGCCAAAAAGGAAATATTATATTAATATTTCCTAAAACATAAAGTATGAATAATTATTTTATCCTAATTTCTAAAGTTGGGGACAAGTGGACCAAAGTAACTTCTGATATGACAAGTGTCAAGTTGGGGACATGCATTCATATCGTGGGGACTTAGCTCATTTGGTCACTTTTCACGGGAGATTCTTACCAGCAGCTGTACCATCATTCTCACCATCACATTTTCATGATGAGTTTCACAATGATTCCTTCCATCACTCAGTTATCCAATCAGTGATTCCATGACCATTTTCACTCACGTAGTCAGTTATCCTTGAGACATCAATTTCACCATATCTGAGCTTGTTTCCATAACCTTTTCCAGTTGGTGTACTTGGCTAGCTTGGAGCGGGATTGAAGAAGCAGGTTTTCAGGCCCATGAGCAATTCTCCGAGCAAGAGAATTGTTGGGAATAGATTACTGAAGGTGCTGAACTGCAACTATAGTGCTTTGAGACTTCTGGTCCGGCCTGTTGTTGAAGCCCTGGAAGGGAAGTGGGGCAGCTGAGGGAATGTTGAGCAAAGAAGGGGCACACTTCCTTGGGTGGGACAGGCATGTGGGGAATGAGAGGTTGTAGGTTGTTAGTTGAGTGATCACTGAGAAGGAGTCTTTCCTATTTTCCATGGGCCTTATCCTGGCTAGGAACCCTTGTTATTTACATGCTTATGTTATGGTTTATCATATATGTGATTATAATTGCATGTATGTTTATGGGTATTTTCCTATATATGTTGCATATCTATGGTTACTATTATTTCAGTATAAAGTTGTATATTACAGAATGTAATTGTTTGTTTATATTTATATGTAAAGCTTCCATAAGAGTGTTGTATGTATATGTTTAATTTTCATGCAATTTGAAGAGAAAACTTATGTGGCATAGCTCAGTAGATTATTGGGTATGTTACCGTATGTTCTGTAGTAAGAGAATGGAAGTGTTCCCTAGAGTAGCCTGGCCCAACCTGTTTAAGGCTAGGGATGTTACCAACTGGTGTCAGAGAATGAGAGATTTCTTTGGAGTGGCATCCCTCAGCCTGCGGGTGGCTGGGGGAACGTTACAAATTGGTATCAGAGCTTCAGTTTTGAAACTGATCCTGGATGGGCCAGAGGGGTTTAGTTGAAGCGAATATTCACAGAAGAGTAACTTCGATGTGACCAAAATTCAAGATATAGAGTGTCCATGGAAAATGTTGGTGTGCTGGTGCTATTATCGGATAATCGGTAGGTGTGGACACTAACAGATCTCCCTAGATCCACCTGGATCTAGAAAAAAATAGGATAGGACATGACTCTTTCCCTAAGTTGCGGTCATTGAATATACTATTAAGAAGGAATGAGTGACATACCTTTATATCTCTTCCTTAGGTCTCTGTTGTTCCCACTTCGCTCTGGTGCTCTTGTGAAATCAGGTCTAAGACAACACAAACCAACCAAAGTGAAGATAACAAAGTATATTCAATGTCAACCTATGCATATGATCAAGGAGTTATGCAATAAAATAAGAGTGATTTTATGGGAAAGGGACATGCCAATGTATTATATTAAATGAAAGTAGAAGATACAACCGAATCACCTTGATGTCGCAAGCTTCCTTTTAGTGACCCTTGGTTCCAACACACACACTTTCCCTACACTTGCATGAAGAATATCCAATACAACTTGATAGACCAAATGGAGTCTTCAAGCTTCTATCCAAGCAGAGTTCTTCACACAATTATTTCACCAATTCTTCATTCAATCTTGCTTAACCTTTTCCATGAGAAACATTTCAATATATAGGAGAAGGAGAGTTGGTTAAATGGATGAGGATGATCCCACTAAATCAGAGAAGTCAGTAGGATGCCAACCATGCAAATGCCAACTCATTTTCTAGAAGATTCCCTTCTAGAACCTTCGTGACCTCTTCTCTTTTCCAAGATTTGAAACAGGTTCACACCCTACCTATAGAGCAGAATGCGAATAGTTCGCACCCTAAGTTTGGGTTGCTTATGAGAACGAAGGATTTTTACACCCTATAATATACGCAACCTGCGAACTCATCTTAAAAATGTGTTTTTTGGAAGAAGACAACAATCACTTTCCTCAGGCAAAAAGTCCTTGTGGGAGCCTGAATACATCACTTGTAGAGACATCACTAGAGTGACCAAAATCATGTGTAATAGAATGCCCCCCAAAGTATGAGGCCAGAACTTGTGACAACCGAAATACTTTGAAAAATGCGTGTGTGTGTCAGAAACAAGGAGCGCACCTAATCAGAAACCTGTAAACAACCAAAATATAATAATAGTTCTGAGGTAGGCATTCCCATGCTTAGATCACAAATGAATGGAATCATAAACGTAGGTCATGGCCACCAATCATACACCATGGATCCATATCGTCAAAATGCTACATAGCCACTAGGAATACACTGTGGATCTATGTGAGAAGACTTGAATTAAGACGACATAGCCACATGACATACAAAGTGGATCTATGTGTCGATACAAATATACATACTCCATCGCAGCCTAGATAAAAAAGATGAGACCTAGGGTCTTCAATCATGTCACCTGAAAGTATGAATCTAGCCATGTGATTACATGTGCTGAAGTCAAACATGGTAGAAACCACTTGATTACCGGTCATTGATGAAAACCGTTAACAAGTGCGAGGGAAATTACTATTGATGTCAATGACTCCCAAGGTACCAAAGTACAATCCGAACGAATGCGAATGCATGAGATGAACTCGAGCACTCGGTGGAATCTTTCGATCAGGGATCAATGATGTGAAACCCCTGTCGAAAGTAAAGAGACCTACCATTAAGGCATGCAGGTTCCAAGGTACTAAATGATTTCTTAGTCTCATTTCCAGATAATGAGTCGGAATCGACAGAACAAGACTCGTCACAGGAGGGCCTTGATGTATCCCCCATCAATGACATGAAATAAGTAGCAGATTTTGAGGATGAAACTAAGTATGAATACAGGTCGAAACGGACACAGGGAAGGCTGACATAGTAAGAATGGACAACTGCAGATGACCGACTCAATAGAGGGTTCATGTGAACTTCTCTTGAGCATATGAATGACACGACCAAGAACTTGACAACACTGACTCAAAGATGACCCAAGATAGGACCTTGTAGCAAGTCGAATGAGAGACAAATGGATTTTCCAACCCAGATTCAAATGAAGAATAGGGGGTGTCATGTTCAAGAGCGACGCTTATTGCCATTAATATGAATACAAAAACACATCCCTTTCCCAAAATTTCCCCACCATTTTTGGTGAGTACCTCTTTATTTTTACACAAGCTTGAGGAGGATATCATATGCTTGTTGATGTAAGCTCATCCTTCGGATGAGTCTCTCAGAGTATATTTAACAAGCCCTAGGAAGGAGTGGTTCGGTCCCATTGCGGGTCTTTCAATGTTTATTTAACGAGTCCAAGGATAGAAAACTTGAGGGTTTTTCATGTTTTGATAGTCTGAAAAACACTTAAAGAGAACTCTCCCAGTTCATTTTTTGTAAAAGAGTTCGACGAGACCGAAAAAGTGATAAACTATCGTCGGTCGAACGTTTTCTTCAAATACTTTAATGAGCATGAAAAGAACAAGATCGATCGACAATCTTTTCATCTTTATGGAGTGTGGATAGAGCTTAAAGGATACTCCTTTACGTTCGTTGTTTTCGTGTTACCATGATGAGTATGAAAAGATGAGAAAAAGTATACTCGGTTATGTTCTCATATATTTTTGAGTGTGAGAATGAATGAAGACTGAGCTCGAGGTTTTTTCTAAAAAACCCTAAAAAAGTAGTCATACATGCGACAAAAGAAAAACACACGTACCCCCTCGTTCGGACTTTGAAGTTGCGATATCTACGAAAAACCACACTCACAAGACTATTAGGGTATTAGGTTTTATAGACAAAGTAATAAAAATAATATAAAGAATAAAAAAAAAATAGTAAAAAGAATAAATATGGGTAAAAAGGGATTTTAACCATTTCATTGTGATTTTGCCAAAAACTTGTCCAACATACCTCATTTTCCCCCAAATTTCTTTGCTTGATTGCGGGAGGCACAAGCAATCATTCGACGAACCGTTTTAGCCAACGAGGTAATCTCTTGATTCTCTAACTTTTCCATGGTTTATTTTTTATTTTTATTGGACTTTTTTTGGGTTTTGAGTCCATTTTAGGGTCGGGACATGCGCCCAAGCATTCTCGCAGGTGGGCCATGCAGTACCTATGAGAATCTAAGATTCTCGTAGGTGTCCTTTAGGGAACCTGCAAGAATCTCGCACTGTGCAAAAGGCTCACCTACGGGGGCCGAAAAATGGATTTTAAGGTAGGTTTTGCTCAATAAAAATTATGCAAGAGTTTAAAACAAGTTGTTGACTTCCCTCTCATGGCTCTTTTGCAGGTGTTTGAACATCACAATATTGGAATGGAGAGAAAGAGAACATGAGGAGGAGGATGCCATTGTCGGGAATGACCCGGGTACAGTCACTACCCTCCAAGACTGTGGGCTCTTGAATTTTTTTAGGATTTCGGGCATGAGAGCCCAACTCAGGTTGTTGGAATACCTGGTCCACATGTGGGATGTGGATCAATATTTATTTCATGTGGGAGTCCATACGCTGACACTAGATATCGAGGACATCTATTTTCTAACGGGGTTTTCATGGCGTGGATACCATGCTACTTTGACCGGAGGTAGAGGCAGTGGACTCCCTATGAGCGAGTATTGCTGTCAGTACTGTGTTCCCAAGGTAGAGAGAAGAAAGGGTAAGGTTTCCATTTGGGTGGTCCAAGATCTGACCCTACGAACCATATTTTTTACTATTGCATGCATGGCTAGGAGCGCGTCTTTGCACATGGCTCTCTAGAGCTATTTCCAATATGCCATAGAGTGCACAGAGCCTCGGGTCTTCAACCGGCCGGATGTAGTTCTCCACAGTATGAAGAGACAATTGACGAAGCATAGAAAGGGTGACTTGAAGTAGTTTGGGTACGGATCACTTTTGGTGTCATTCTTCCTCGAGAGGGTCCCACTGCTACGACTACTGGTTGATTGGGGTTTACCGACCCCACAGGATCCTAGGATGCTGAGGTGGTGCAACCTCATGGCTCGACACGTAGTAGGGCCTATAATCAAGTATAATGATTCATTTTTTGACTGGTTTAGGCCCCAGATGTTGATGATCGATGACTACACATATGCTGGTTTGGATTTCCGAGGGGATCCAGATTTGGCCCTGCCTGAGGATGCTCAGTGGGGTGACTTAGGTCAGAAGTACACATTTTGTTATTTTTAAATGTTTTTGCAAATTTTATTATATGAAATGTTTTTATGTTTATCCAAGAACTAATCAAAAAAATTATTTTTGATGACACAGATGTGGGGCCATATCGAACTCCAAGAACGTCTCCCATTCAACGATGAGGAGAAGCGGATCTAGTGGTGAGATGGGATGCCGAAGACTACGAGGCAGTGGAACAAAACTTGGAGGGGTTGACCGTGGACATCCCAGATATTTCTATTAGGGAGATCCCGAGACGTTACCAGCGCCATACTATGGGCGTTTCTGAGTCTCTCAATCAACTTCTCCATAGGGTAGCCCGAGGAGTTATGTGTTATCACGAGTGTCATCCATGATGCTACTTTGTAGAAACTATGGGATTCATATTTTGAGATTTTGATCCTTGGACAAAAACTTTTTGTAAAAGCTTTTGATTGTTCTATACATATATATGGCTTCTACTAGCTTATTTTATGTTGTGTTATACATGTGATGTGTTATTGGTTTATAAATGTCCCAAATGTCTATCTAATACATAGTTAGCTAATGCATCAGTCAATGTATTTAGACATCTAGGAATGTGCTGATATTCAATATAATCAAAATAGCGTTCCAAGAGGCGAATTCGTAAATATACTCGTAATAAAGTAGGACTTCAGATATCATAGACGTTACTTAACTGTAGTACTACTAGTTGTGAATCGAGTCGTATAACCAGGTGGTGGATATCAAGAGAAATAACATCAATCAACAATTCAATGATGATGCTATATTCTGCAATATTATTGGTCACACGACCGAGGCACACACCTCGTAGATTGATAAGTTCGTTTGTAGGTGCGTAAATTGCCCATGCAACAGAAGCAAGGTTCTGAGTACTATGGCTAGCACCATTGGCGAAGCCAATGTGGGGTGGTGAAGACTCCGACATCTAGAAACCAAGCACAACGCAAGATAAGCGATCGAGGGAAGAGACCAAATAACGAAAAATCATACTAAAGTAACAAAAAGTATGATACAATAAAATACAAGTTCTCATGCACATGTGATCTTAAGCATAGTATTTCTTTAACTACAACCCATTTCTGGGTTCACTCAAAGGGATACTGTCATAGTCCACTAACTCGTAAGCTCCTTTCTCCAAAACTCATCTAACGATATAAGGACCTTGCCACATAGCTTCAAATTTTCCGACTCCTAGCATATCTCGATCTTGTTTGTAAAGGAGAACCAGATCGCCTTCGGAGAAAATGCTTGTCTTGACATGTTTGTTGTATTGGGATTTGACGTGTTTCTTCTAGGCTTCTATAACTAGGGTGGCATCGCGACGGGTTTCGTCTAATTGCATGAGATACAACAGACGTTCTTCTTTGGCAGAAGTGTTTGGGAGAAATTTGACAGCTAGTTTTAGGGAGGGTATCTCACATTCAATCGACAAGATGGATTCTAGACCATAGACTAAATGGAATGGTGTAAACCCAGTAGCAGACTTAACAGATGTCCGGTAAGCCCACAATGTTGAAAACAACATCGTGTTCCAACTCGTTTTGTGAATCCCTATCATTCGTCGAACCATGGTAATGAGGATTTTGTTTTTTGCTTCAACTTAGTCATTGGCTTGTGGGTAATAGGGTGTTGAGTTTTCATGGTGAAGACCCAAATTTTCAGTGATTTCGAACATCATGAAGTTTCTAAAGTGTCTACCATGGTCAGTAACGATAGCTTGAAGAACACCAAACCGAGCAATGATGTGATTGAATAAAAATAATGTTGCAGTTCTTCCGGTATTGTTGAATGTTGGCATCGCCTCGACCCATTTCGTAAAATAATCTACGGCTACAATAATGTAACCATGCCCCTCGACCGAGTGAGGGTGAAATGTCATGAAATCAATACCCCATTTTTCAAAAGGACCAACGAAGACCACAGGGTGTAGATGGTGCAGACCCCCAACCCTCAGGCTGAGATACACGTAGGATCAATCTCCACAACTGTGCTAAGTTGGAACAGCTCAGTGGGTTCTTGCTGTAACCCAAATGATCCATAGGTCCTTCGAAAACCCCACCTGTGCAAACAAGCACAAGGTGCGAGCTTCGCCTCCTCCAAGTGATCTCGTCGCTATGACCTCGAGCCAAGCCAAATAGGCACCTTTCGCATTTCACGACTTTGGGGTTTTCAACGCAAAGTGCCCCGACTCCTTGTCCTCAGAATTTCCTAAATGCCAAACCCCAAAAGGGTCTAATTCTCCTTGTATCATCCCTTAAACCTTCTCCATGTGGCTCGGTCCTATGACCTGGTGCTATTCCTCCGAATGATTTCGAGGTTTTGCGATATTGCGACTCGGGACTCCCTGTCTCACGACTCCTTCACTCTTGAACTCCTGGTTGCCAAAATGCTAAAAAGGGCTTAATGGATCTGGCTCCTCCCTTAGCCTCTATCCACGTGACCACCACTCTGTGACCATGCGCTTAACGTCAAAGCACTACTGGCTTTCATGATTGGGGGAATCGCGATGCAAGCATTCCTCCTTTCCCTTTCGAATCCCCGGTCCACAAAATGCCGAAATTTCTCTGCTGAGAGATCAACGGCCCAAGTCCTTCTAGAACCAACGACCATGATCTAACTGGATCGATGGCTCAAAATATTTCAGGCCTTTTTCCGAAACCTTGATCGCTTTCCACGTGTCCTCCTGTGGACAGTCACGATGCTTTAAGGATTTTATCAAGTCCTCGCCTTTGCTTCTACAAGGGTTAAACCTCGCTCTCTTCTTTCTGGATCCGATGGCTATTGGTCCTTTACACAAGATCTGATGGTCAAGATATGATCTTATGTGCACCTCCTAGGGAATAAATCCCGTGCATGTATCCTTGATCTAGTGTCTCTCGGGCCACTGCGCTCCAGATCCAACGATTGGCGCAATTTCTCTATTTCGGCGATTGCAAGTATGGGGTGCAACCTCCTCTACTCTTCCAAACCCTAATTATTGAATGTGTGGATATCCAAGGGTTTAAACCCCCTGTGCCTTCGCCTGATCCAACAGTTTTTGGTTATTGGCATTAGATCTGATGGTTCAGATCTATCCTCCTTGCACTCTCTCCTCCTATGTGCCTGTACATAGATTCAATGGTCTAGATATTACCTCACAGTGTCGATCCAATGACAGTTGTGCTCCTCCTCTAAGCTTGCACCTCATCCCTTCCCTTGGAAGAAATTCGACGCTCGAAGGTCTTGGCCTTTGATGCTTCCCTTGCGAGCCCGGATCCTTTGGGTCTCGTCTGTGTTATAGAAATGATTCCCCTCCTGAGCTTAGTCAACTCAGAAACCTCAAAAGGTTTCTCGACCTTCTGCTCCTTTCTTCTGTTGCTCTATGTGCAAAGGCACTGTTCCTCTTGAGCTTCGGGACTTAGAATAAGTCCACCCTCGCACACTCCTTGTGCTGCTGAGATTTCCTCAATCTCAGATCCAAATTTTTTCTTGAAAAGAAATGCTTCACACCCTCTTGGCATTCCTTTTCTCAATGCACACCTTGCAAAGCCCACAAAGTGTTCAGTAACTCTAGTTGTCTTTGAACTCGACACCTCCCTTTCCTCAGAACTCGAAATAGAGTTCTTCTCAGTGTGTTCTATGCACTCACTCAATGCCCTCTTGGCAAAGCTCTACAGAACCTGCAGTAGTTATGTCTCCCCTGAACTCAAAACAAAGTTCCTCCTGTGCACTCCTTTCACTCACTCTATTCCCTCCTGGCAGAGCTCTACAGAACCTTAGACGTTCTGTCTTCCCTCTCTGTACTCTCCTCTACACAGTCTCTCCTTCAGGATGTTCAACGATCCTGGGGGTTTTCCTTTGAGTCCAAGATTTCCTCTGGTGCACCCTCTTGGCATGTCTCTGTCTAAATTCCACAGAATTCAGAAGTGCACTCTATGCATTGGCTTACAAAACCTGAAGTGTTCTATCATGCAACCTCTTTCATGAAGCCTCAAAGAAGCAGACATGAAATCAGTAAACCCGCAAATAGAAAAATCTATCTATCCCTACAAATGCACATCTAACATACATCTACAACATATCATAAACACATAAAGACATTCATCAACATACACAGAATAATATGCAGGAAAAACTTCTCTGATTGTATTAATATGAAATGCCTCTTTACAATGTGACCTCGGACTGCAACAGAGTCACAACTTCTTATCTTCTCCCTATCCTCTCTATTCTTCTCTACGCTTTACTTAAAAAACAAAAAGAAGATCTTTTTACAGAAGGGGGCTCCTCGAGAAGTTCCCTCCATCCTCACCAACTCTCATTAATTACAATGAATTACATTGAATGGGCCATCTAATCTGAATTGGATCTAGATCCCCATCAACCTGTCATCCATTAATGTGACACCAACTATAGCATGCTCGAAGGCATGGTTTCGGCTCGACCATCCTTACAAACATTTAATACATTAAATTCAAAATTGAAATTTGAAATTTGAAAGTGAGAGGGTTGCACCTCTCCTCTCCATTGAACGCGTGCTGGGTGTGTTGGTTGGCTAGTGCTTGATGACGTGGAGTGATGCTTCTACATCAGTAGAGGAGCAGGGTGTGATGATATTTTATTGTTGTAGGTTTGGAAAGCGTGGCATTTTTGGACAACAATTATACAATCGTTGAATAAAGAAGGCCAAAAATACCCCGCTCGTAAGATCTTCTGGGAAATAGCATACCCAGACATGTGACCACCACAGGCTCTAGAATGGCAGTCATTCAGGGATTTCTCAGCTTCATCAAACATGAGGTAGAGTAAAAAAATGGATTCAATCCCATGACGATAAAGAGTATCACCGAGGATAATATACTGACGGGCTTGATAGCATATTCGATGGTGGTTAGTGCTAGAAAAATTGGGCCAGAAAGTCTGGGTCTGGAGATATATGATGATATCTCCATACCAAAGGTCATCAGAACTAATCAGGAAAAGGGATTCATTGGGTAATGAATATGCTTCTACATTTTCTGTCTCAGAGCAAGGAAGGTCGCATATCAACTCGACAAACACCAAGGATTTCTTGGACTTAGCGCGTTTGAATTCTAAGTCAAACCCCTGGAGGATTATGATCCATTTGGAGTATTTCCCCCCTAGTAATTGGTGCGTAAGAATGTGTTGCATAGGGTTGGAGTTAGAAATTACCGTAGTCTTGGGAGAAAGGATATAGTGCCGGAAACGTTGAACATCCTGGACAACTGCCAAGGCCAGTTTTTCAACATGTAAATAATTGGTTTCGGTAGTCGTGAGACTCTGACTCAAGTAATATATGACATGTTCGTCATGAGAATCATCCTCCTGGACAAGAACCATAGCGATGGTATAGTCCGAGGCTGCAAGGTAAAGGAAATAATCCCAACTGTAATCAGGTGGGAAGAGTAGTGGGGTACATGTCAAAGACAGTTTCAAATCTTCAAAATCTTTGTTGGCAGTGGTATCCCATATGAAATCAGAACCTTTCTTGAGTAGTCACATAAATCCAAGAGTTAGCTCAACATAGTTTGGGATGAAACGACAAAGAATGTTTGCCTTCCCATGCAAATTTTGTAACTAGCGAAGTGAGGAAGGAGGAGAGAGATTGAGAATCACCTCGACCTTCAAAGGATCTACCCAGATCCCTTGACGTGAAACAATAAAGCCCAGAAGTCGGTCGGATTCTATGCAAAAAACACATTTGTGGGGATTCAAGCGTATATGGTAAAACCAACATCGAAGAAAAATGGCGCGGAGGTGTATTGGATGATCTACATGACGCATGGAATGAGTGGGTAAGTCATCGAGATATGGCTGCATGATGTGCTTTACATCATGAAAGGCGTAAGACACAGCACATTGAAAAGTTGCACTGGCATTCTTTAAACCGAATGGAATTTTTCGGTAGGAGAAAGTGCCCCAAGAAAAAATAAAAGCGGTCTTGTGGTGGTCCGCGGGAATGATATTGATTTTATTATATCCAGAAAAACCATCCATCAGAGAGAAGATTTCACTTTCGGCACAATCGTCGACGATCTAGTCAACGAAGGGGGTAGGAAAGTTGTCTTTAGGACAAGCTTTGTTAATGCCCCTATAATAAATGCACACGCGGATTGTGCCATGTTTATTGTCAATCAGAACAAGATTGGAAACCCAGTCAGTTAGAGCCATAGGGTAAATAAAGCCAGCTTTGAGAAGTTTCTCAACTTCAAGCTTGATAGTGGCTTCTTTACGTGGGTGGACCAGACGAAGCCATTTTTGGATGGGTTTAGCGCCCAGGTATGTCTTAATCTCATGTACCACAATGTCGAGGTCAATCCTCGGCATTTCTTCATAGCTCCATGCGAAGACGTTAGGAAATTCTTGGAAAAGAGACTTGTAGGTGACAACTTCGTCATGGGAACACAAAGCTATGATATGCATAATTTCAAAAACTCTAGGTTTGATGGATATATCGAGGGGGATGGTGGGTGACATATTACTTAAGTTCCCTTCGTAGAACATATTGTGTGTATACTTGAGAATGGTAGAAATGATGACAACGGTTGGGGTCGAGAGTCATTGGTAACCCTCGATGGTGCATTGTTCCAGGAAGAGGATGGAACGATGATGCCTATCGTCCCAAGGGGTATCTTCCACTGACATAATAGACATAGTCATCTCGTCTATAGGAAAAATGACACGGAATGGATCCGGAGATGAAGCACCAAGAGAGGGGGAAGAAGGGGTTGTCGATTGAATGGCTTGATAAGTGGATTTGACTGGACTCAAAGGAATTTCATTGCCATAATGAAGATGGTCGTCGGGGTTGGGTACAATCCATGAGTCAGAAGACGTCGGTGTTCCATGAACATAGGTGGAGATCATGTTGATTGAGGTGACAAATGGATGTGGAACATTGGGTAGTGGAATGGGGAAAGTACCCATCAAAGAGGAATCTTTAAGAAGACCCACACCGACGTTCTCATATCTAGGGGGGGGTTTGCAATGAAAGGTATGTTTTTGGTACGTGCATCAGAGTGAAAGAAGGCCAATTGGTCTACGATAACTACTTTTCCTTGATGTGGGAAACACACAATATAGAAAAGGGTGGACACAACTGCACGCATGGAATCGATTCAGCTACAACCAATTAGAAAGTTGTAATCAAGAGGAGCATCAAAGACCTCCAATTCAACGTTGAATGTTTTTCCTTCTAACGTAGTAGGCGACGAAGGGAGGACACCGTAAGGCTTAAAACCAGAGCCATTGAAGGCTTTGAGCATGTTACGAGATTCATTCAAAGGAGGAGAGCTGATGGATTTCTACCAGGTAATAGACATGACACACGTCGAGGCACCCTCATCAATGAATGTTCTACAAATGTTTTTGTCGGAGACAATAACTTGTATTTGGAATGCAAGTTGAGGGGGTAACCTTGGAATGTGATCTTCCAAGTAAATAATTATTAAATTTGTATCCGTAGGGTCGATTCCACCAATAGCTTTCAACAGTGCCTTCCGTTGTATAGGAAAACTTTGAAGGAATTCGAGGGCTGACATCGCGGACGGTGCTTGGGCTAGATCTTCGACAATACTGTAGTTTTGGGAAGCACATGCATGAGGATTGAAAGTCGATTTTCGAACAACACCCTTTGGAGGAGGGAGAAGGACTGTATCTAGGCTCGATCATTCGAGATGAAGAGGACCGTTGGTAGGTGGAGTCGTGGGAGATGGTTGGACCAACGAAGGAGGTATTACATCAACCTTCTCTTTGGAGGAAGAATAATCTTTGGCTCAAGTGGTAAGTGTGATGTCATTCTTCTTTGAATCACCTATACACATTAAGACATAGGATGTATTGGAGGGGGAAGGTTGGTTATGAATGACCAATTGGGCCTGTTGTTGAGAAGGGAAGGGTTGTGACAACACGGCCAGAGTGGGGAGTTTTGGGGTCCCCTGAAGGAACTTAGTAACCTCAGATCGTCATGGAAAATCCTTAGTGTAGTGATCATCACCACAGATAAGACAAGGGTATCGGGGTTTGTGCTTATCCCTATCATCAACAAGTAGTGTTTTGGTTTTCTTAGTTTGTGGATTATTTTTATCCTCCTTGTTCTTACTCTTTCCTATTTTGGATTTTGTTTTGCCGGTGGGGGTAGATTGAACAGAGTTTACCTCAGAAGTATTGCCGGTGGGAGGGGTAGGAGACGAAGAATTTTGAACATTAGAAGAAATGGATTTGGGGTTGTTGCTAGAGGTTTGGACAAAATGAGGTTGAGCATGGAAAGTGACAATCACTCCATCAACAACATGAAAAGAAACAGGAGTAGTTGAATTAGCATAAGTATAAGGATGAGGTGTGTCAGGGAGTAAGTCATAAAGAGTACCTGTTTATGACTAAATGAGGTCAAGGTATTGAGAATGACTAATTGCCTGTTCTTCTGTAACAACTCCACCCATGGCGATGTCATTCACGAATGATTTCATGAACCACTCTGCCAACAACTGATCAGGAAGTTCGAGTTTGATGAGACATCATCTCTGTCCCCACTCATGAATGTGATCAGAGATATGAGTGGCTTTGGTTTGTTTGAAAGAACTCAAAATCTCGGTTCCTGTTTCATAGCGGATCGGTAACTGGTAGTGGGTGAGGAAAGCCATAGCGAGGGTGTTGAAGTCGGTGAATAATTCTCGTGGTAATTCTATATACCACTTCGCAGCGGAACCTATGATGATCTACTGAAAAAGGCGTAAACGAATAGAGTCATCCATCAAGGAGTTGGATGAGCACCAAAGGTGAAAATTCATTACATGATTGTTCGGTTCCTCTCCCGGTTTACCATCAAATTTATGGATGTTGGATGGTAGTTTGGACGGTATGGTGGGCCATTGAGGAGAGTGAGGGATCGGATCATTTAAAATCCTCAATAGATCAGGGAGGTCCAAGGTGGTTAAGAAGGGTAATTGTATATTCACATGTGGGTACTAGTGACTTTGGGGAGGGAGTCTCGTCGGTAGACCAGTGGGACCATAAGCAATTTTCATATAATGTGAAGATCTGGGCAGATTCGGTTGTTGGTGTGGAGGCAAGTAATTCATAGGGTTGTACCCTTGAACAACGGTGTGGGGTTGAGCGTTCGAGCCCCAAATAGGATTAGACATGCCTAGATATGGTTGGCCTGTACTAGGGGGTATGACGGAGCTAGCTTGAGGTTGTTTCCCCCCAGTCAAGTGAGGATTATGTTGAATAAGATAATTCCAATACTGGGCCAAGGATGGAGGTATGTTTTTTCCATAGGGTGGGGTTGATGGGGGTTTCCCTCCAATCAGGGGTTGCGTTCCAGTTGGGATTTGTCCTGCAAAAGGGGATTGGGTTTGGCCTCGTTGGTGAAATTGTCCACCAACAGGAATCTGGTAATTAGGTGTGAAAGATGGGATGGTGCCACTAGGGTTGGTGCCTCTGATAGAGGATGGAAGAGGTCCTCTAAAAGGGGGTCAAGGAAGTGTCGAAATAAAACCGAAGACGAGATGGTGCCCAGAAGGAGTGGAAATGCCAGGACTCCCAGATGAGATATGTGTAGGAGCGGGAATAGAAGCATTCAACGCATGATATCCAGGCAGAAGTGTTGGGGTGAATCTGGGCAAAAGAGGTGTGACAATGGGGGCTTGGCTAGCCACTGTAATCTTGGTGTGAGGACTTGTAGTATCTGGGACCATTGTGTAATGGACCGTTTGTAGAGGGATAGTCAAGATGTAGTTAGCTGGCGAAGCATTTGTACTAGGAAAATAATAGGCAATAGTAAAAGGTATTGCATCTAGATCAGATGTTTCGGGCATCTCAGGTGTGACAGTGATATCAATGCCTACTCCTAAGCCAAAGAGATCCCGTCTAAAAATGCCAGTAGTCCAAAAAGGATCTTGACCCTCAGGTCCTATGAGAGGTCCAGTTGGTAATCCAGAAGGCTGAACAACTATATCTCTAGAAGAATTCACTCAAACAATACGTCTCTCAAAGTTGGGAGGAAATCAGAAGTCCTCTCGAGAATTGGTAATTCAGAACCGTTCTAAAAAGTTATTTCTTTCCACTGGTGGAGTGGCAATGTCTTGGACTTCACTCTATTGAGGAGAGCCCTCTGGTGAGTTGGTAGGCAAGGGTTGAGAACCTTCCAGATCTTCTGGGGGTAGGCCTTGCATTCTACATGAACATCGTGGAGGGTCAATTATGATCGAGTTAGAATTTTACAAAAGAAATTCTATGGCCAAATTGGGTAAACAAACAACATGCGCTAATAAAATCTAGGAAGCAAAACCAAGAAAACAAGACCTTCTAATTATGAAGTTACTAGTTGGTGATGAAATATAGTGACGAGATAAGAAGGGGCTGGGCCAGGGTGGAAACATTATGTTGATGACATGCTTAATAGACTTACACCTTGGTGCAAGCTCCCACACACAATCGTGGGTATACCCTCCAAGGAGCTCGAGTGAGGATGGCCAATGTCGATTCCAGGTACCGTGAAGACTTACCCCTTCACAGTCACCTTATGTAAGACCCTAATAAGATAGGATACTAAGGTTACCACTAACAACAATAATGCCCAGGGGAACAGTCGATAGTCCAATCCATACGCAAGGGCAGGGTATCTAGCTCGAAATCATCTTGAGAGGCTTCCACTCATCATTATGGGTATACCTTCAAGTGATTCCCGTAATACGTGCAGTCTCTACATCAATATCAACAAAGCAGGGTGAGTAACTCTGTCAATCTCAATGCGACCTCAGGTTTGACCCTTGTGTGAGAAGGGCTTCCCAGGACAAAATGTTGCAAATGGAATTTGACACTCCCTATCACAAGATACTATTGTGTGTTTTGTGCTTTGGAGAGTGTATCTCACTGCCTATTCCAAAGCTCTAGCCTAGCTAATGTTGGTGTAAAAGAGCCCTAGAAAAATTTACTAGTTGAATTTTAAAATTGCACAATATTATTAAAGGTTGTTGTTACTCAAAAGGAGATGGAAATGAAACAATGTTGTGTGAGACTCTGACCCAACAATGCGTAAATAGGGATGAATGATACAAATTTTGTTCTATGAATCCTATTTATAGGAGGGAAAGAGGAGTTTTCTGGAACAATGTGAACTACGATGTATGATATTCTCTGAAATGTAATATCAAACAATCATGAACAATGCAAATTCCCTATTTGTTCTCTTTCAATACTGGAATGCCCATATTTTTTGAATAAAAGGTTGCTTAAAAAAAAAGAAAATTTCTTTAAATTTTTTATTAGAAACCAAGCAACAAGGATGGAACTAAGAAAAAGTAAGCAACCAACGAAAAACAAATACACAACAAACACCCAAATTGATCTTTCAATGAAGACAAAAATAACAAACTGACAATACCAGTCTCTTCAAATGCACATGGGTAACAATTTTCCAAGTAATAAGCAATTGAAAAGGACCATTAATATAAAATTTTAATCCAATCAAAGGCTCCCGACCAAACAAGAACTCAAATTTCAGAATTGGAGATTATATCCTTGTTAAGAAAAGGTCAAGAGGTAAAAATTGATAAAAAATGATCAAGAAGAGCTTTTGATTTCCGAAAACTAATCATTCGCTAGATTTGAAGTCAAGAAACATTCAATCATTGGCCAGAGAAGTTCTTTCCAGACACACCAACCAATCTGGGCATCTGAAGACACAAAAGACTTAATCCAAAATTTTTACAAGTGAGTTCACAGTCTGACAGTGGGGTATAGTGCGAGAATTAAGGATTCTCGCAGGCTAAACATAGACATGTTGCGAGAAGTTCGCACTGAACTGAACACTAGGGTGCGAACCTCAGTTATTCTCACAGGATACAGAGAGGTGCAGTGCGAGAGGGTTTGTAATCAAGCAAATTTTGGAAAAATGACAGAACTTTTGAGGGAACTTTTGGATCCAGGGAGTCTGTCAGGATCTCCTCAAGACTCAGAGATTGTCTGGGAATGAAAAAGGGCAGGTCAAGAGAAAATGGCTAGGTAAAAACCAAAAAAATGGGTTGTATCCCTAGTGGAGTCGCCAATTTTGTTATCGGATAAATCGGTAGGTGCGGACACTAACAGATCTCCCTAGATCCACCTAGATCTAGAAAACAATAGGACAGGACATGACTCTTTCCCTAAGTTGCGGTCATTGAATCTACTACTAAGAAGGAATGAGTGACATACCTTTATATCGCTTCCTTAGGTCTCCGTTGTTCCCGCTTCGCTCCGGTGCTCTTGTGAAAATAGGTCCAAGAAAACACAAACCAACCAAAGTGAAGATAACAAAGTATATTCAATGTCAACCTATGCATATGATCATGGAGTTATGCAATAAAATAAGAGTGATTTTATGGGAAAGGGACATGTCACTATATTATATTAAATGAAAGTAGAATATACAAATGGATCGCCTTGATGTCACAAGATTCCTTTCAGTGACCCTTGGTTTCAACACACACACTTTCCCTACACTTGCATGAAGAAGATTCAATACAACTTGATAGACCAATTGGAGTCCTCAAGCTTCTATCCAAGCAGAGTTATTCACACAATTCTTTCACCAATTCTTCATTCAATATTGCTTAACCTTTTCCATGAGAAACCTTTCAATATATAGGAGAAGGAGAGATGGTTAAATGGATGAGTATGATCCCACTAAATCCAAGAAGTCAGTAGGATGCCAACCATGTGAATGCCAACTCATTTTCTAGAAGATTCCCTTCTAGAACCTTCGTGACCTCTTCTCTTTTCCAAGATTTGAAAGAGGTTCGCACCCTACCTATAGAGAAGAATGTGAACAGTTCACACCCTAAGTTTGGGTTGCCTGCGAGAACGAAGGATTTTCGCACCTTGTAATATAGGCAGTCTGTGAACTCATCTTAAAAAAATGTTTTTTGGAGGAAGACAACAATCACTTTCCTCAGGGAAAAAGTCCTTGTAGGAGCCTGAATACATCACTTGTAGAGACATCACCAGAGTGACCAAAATCATGTGTAACAGATGCGCGTGGTAAATTTTTGCACCGCGTGGAAAACGTTGGCGTGCAAGTGTGCACGATAAATTGTGGCGCCGCGCGGAAGTATATCATGTGTGGATGCACGCTCTGAATTTAGCCTTGGGCGGTGAGCACGCACATACTAATGTGCACATGGGGTGCACAAGTATTACATAACACAAAAGAGTTTTGTGGTACGCGCATAGTATGAGTATAAGTTGTCTCGCGACATTATGTTCAATGGTGCGCACAGATTATTGTGCGTGATGGAACATATTGAACTTTGACATGGTGCAATGCACAAGGCAAAATTCATGTGGAGTATCGGTGGGCGATACTAAAATTGTGCGCAGTGGATATTGGCAGACAACGCAAAAGTAGTGTGCTCAAGTTGTCAACGTGACGAAGAAGAATGGTGTAGTGGATATAGGTGCGCAGAAAATCATTTTACCTTGTGATATTGCTATGCACGATAAATATAAATTTACAGGTCAAAGTTTAGTGCGCGCGAAGTTTCTTGGAAGGTGATGAGTCTGAGTTTAATTTTCATAATATTAGAAGAAAAAGAAACACACAACCGCATCGAAGCATTAATTAAAAAGAAATATGAGTTTTATATTCCTCCAATTCAGATAGATGAAAGTGAAATATAAGCTTACAAGAAAAGCATGCTATAAAAGAAAACAAGACTCATAACACCACCAAATAGAATTTTGTAATAAATAGTCTAAAATTCGCTTATGTATTTATATAATCGTATTATGTTGTTGTAAAAAAGGGTCATTTAAGAACATGCCTATCATCTCTGATGCTCCTTACCTCCATTACCAGTTGTTCAAAAATTCGCTAAAACATGCTTAATTTTATTTGAAGACTCACTTCAGCTTAGCGATCTCCTCCTTTAAAGAATCTAACCAGACTGGTTGATTCTCTCCGACACTTTCAATCATTTCAGCTGTGGATTCCTCCTTCTTCTATAGCTTGCACCTTTTCTTCTTAGCGGATGGCTTGTTGATGACTAAATCCTTCATAGTGGGATTCAGCCTGACTTCCAACTGTGAGACTATAGCCAGCTCTGTGTGGAATTTAGTCACTAGAATGTGTGCAAGGATCCTTTCCTCCTTATTCGCAGGAAAGTCTAGAATGTTGCCTGAATAACCAGTCTCACTCGATTTAGCCTTGTCCATGTATCTCAGGTTGGGGATATCAAAATTATTTTACAGAGAGCAGGAAGTTGAGAAATTTGGATATTACTTCGGTTATGGATATGTAGATACCTTCATACTTGAGGATTGGTAGTTATAGAATTCCAATTATGAAGCACAAATGGATTACGTACAAGAGCGTTGGGTTTCCATGCTTGCCTAATCCATTTCGAATGATTAGCTTTTGATTTCATTACATGGTGACATTCAACTGACATCACATGGCTACGAAGTACCGAACGAGTGAAACAGGGTGATCTGACTAGCCGTCACCCACTCCATGAGTGGTGGATTTGACATGTTGAGACACGTGATACCACATCTTGGCGAAAGTGGTTTCAAAAAACCACCTTCTTGCATAGATGTATCTTTGAAGGAACCACGCATCTATGATTTCAATACTTGGGTCTTATCTAGAATTGTCATGGTGATAACACCAGGAAATCAGGAGAGATAATTCTGATATTTATATTGAACCAAAATGGTTCATATTTTTCATGAATTATTGAATTGTTAGCCTGATAAGTTTTGATGGCTACACGTTTTGCAGAATTAACAACAACTAGATCAAATTAGACTAGTGTGGAGTCCATAGGAATGGAAGAGGCACAAGGGAATTATAGTCAGCAAGATGAGAGCAGAGGGGTGGATGTCCATTTGGGCATTGAAGGAACGAACTCCAACGAACATGGAGAAGGAAGGAATGAAAACATGAATATGGCCGAGACCATTAAGAATTTGCAGAAGGATGTCCAAAGACATAAAGATGATAATGAAAGGCTTATGAGAGCCAAAGAGCAGTAGGATGACTTTAGCATGAAGTTATTGGAGGGCTTGAACATAATACAAAATAAATTGGTTAAGGAGAGTGGCTCAAGCAAATCTAGAAGTCACAAACCTTCAGATGAGAAAAGAAAAGAAAAAAGTGTTAGTAGACATCACCATCATTCCCCAAGGCATTCCAATAAGAGAGTAGGAAAAAACTCAAGTCTATCCCCTATCAGAAGGTATAAGAGGTCTGGGGTGGATGAGATGCAAGGAGAAATGAACAAAATCAAACCTCCTACATTTGATGGTGAGCACAAGAAGGATGAATATGAAGAAACATGGTTGTTGGGCATGAGAAAGTATTTTCAATTGCATAATTATTCTTCTCATGCAAAAGGTAGAATTGCTATCTATCAATTCAAAGGAAAGGCCTCCATGTGGTGGGATCAACTTGTGTAGGTGCAACACATTGAAGAGAAAAGTGTTACTTGGAGGGAATTCAAGAAGTATTTTGAGAATAAGTACTTGACTAAGATTTACTATGACAAGAAAATAACCATATATGAATATGAGAGAAGTTTTCTGGAACTACTGAAGTATGTCTCTTTCATCAAGGATTAGACAGTCAAAATTCAAAGGTATTTGAGTGGATTGCCATCGTTCATCAGTGAAAAAATATAGTATGATGATCCCAATACATTAGAAGATAACATAAGGATATGTAAATGCCTATATGATCAGCAGAAAGCAAGGCCAGTTTTCCAAAAGGCTTGGGAAGACAATAAGAAATTCAAGATGGATCAGAGGAAGAAGGGATCTAAGCCACCATTCTTCAGAAATAATCCACAAGGACAACAAATGCCTAAAGAAATTAGAACGATTGACATAGAGATTCAAGGGCCAAGGCAACCACCTATGCAATGTTGGGGCTGTAAAGGAGATAATAGGTTCAGAGATTGTCCTCGCAGAGGTGAAAAAGGTAGGGTTGTTCATAATGTACAGCAAGATGAAACAGTGGAGGACATGGGCAGATATGTGCCAAGGATTTATGTAGCCCTGGACAAAAAGAAAGAAGAGTATCATTCCCACATGATTGAAGTGGAAGGTATGATCAACAACCAAACCATTGCTATTTTAATTGATTCAGGAGCTAGTCATAGTTATATAGACCCTAATATGGTGGAAAGTCTGCAATTGACAAGAAGAAAGCATGGGAAATCCTAGTTGGTGAGACTGGATACTGGATCCAGAAGAAAAGTTAATGAGATGGTTAAGTCATGCCTCATAGACATGAATGGACTAAACACCAAGGCAGATTTAAACATCTCGCCTTTAGGTTCCTATGACTGTATAATTGGGATGGATTGGTTGGACCAACATCACACTCTCTTAGACTGTCACAAAAACACATTTACTTGCATGGATGAGGAAGGGAAACTAAGGAAAGTACAGGGAATTCCAAGGGCAGTAACCATTAGAGAAATTTTAGCATTGCAGCTGAAGAAATGTTACAAAAAAGGGTGTCAAATAATTGCAGATCATTTGGCGAAGACACCTAGAGATAAGGTGCCAAATTTGGAGGATTATGCAGTCCTGAAATATTTTGAAGATGTGTTCAAGGAGGTACTCGAACTACCCCCAAGGAGTGACATTGATTTCTCTATAAATTTAATGCCTGGAGCGCGCCAATATCAAAGACTCCTTACAGAACGAGTACACCAAAATTGAAGGAGTTGCAAATGCTGCTTGAAGAACTTCTGAAGAAGGGGTATATACGCCCAAGTGTGTCACCTTGGGATGCCCCAGTCTTGTTTGTGAGAAATAAATATGGAACACTAAGATTGTGCATTGACTTCAGACAATTGAATAAAGTGATTGTTAAGAAGAAGTATCCTCTGCCAAGGATTGATGACCTCTTTGATCAATTGAAGGATGAAAATATATTTTCAAAGCTAGATCTGAGATAAGGATACCATTAGGTAAGGATTAAATAATAAGATATCAGCAAGACTACCTTCAAGACAGGGTATGGTCATTATGAGTTCACAGTGGTGCCATTTGGGTTGTCAAATGCACCAGCTATTTTCATGTGCTTAATAAATGGTTTTTTCCGAGAGTATTTGGACAAGTTTGTCATTGTCTTTTTGGATGACATTCTTATATATTATAAGTCAGAGGAAGAACATGAACATCATTTGAGGATGGTGTTGAAAGTATTAAGGGAGCATAATTTGTATGCCAAATTGAGCAAGTGCTCATTTTATCAAAAACAAATTCATTATTTGGGGCATATCATTTCACAGGATGGGATAACAATGGATCCTGAGAAGATAGAGGACATTAGAGAATGGTCAACATCGAAGAATGTCACAGAGGTAAGATCATTCATGGGTATTGCAGGCTACTACAAAAGATTTATTGAAGGATTCTCAAAGATTGCACACCCAATCACTTCTTTGCAAAGAAAGGTAGTGAAGTTTCAGTGGACACTGGATTGCGAGAAGAGTTTCCAAGACTTAAAACAACTATTGAAAGGTGCTCCAATATTAAGGATCACAAACCTAGATGAAGAATTCATCGTATGCACCGAATCATGTAATGAAGGACTTGGTGGAGTCCTTAGTCAAAACAGGTTTGCCATATGTTATGAATCAAGGAAGTTGAAGGATCATGAAAGAAAATATGCCACTCATGATTTGGAGTTGGCAGCCATAGTGAATTCCTTGAGAAAATGGAGACACTACCTCATGGGAAAGAGGTTTGAGATAAGAACAGAACACAATGGTATGAAATATTTATTTGATCAACCGAATCTAAAGGCTAGGCAAAGCAGATGGTTAGAATTTCTAAAGGAATATGACTTTTGTATAAAGCATATCAAGGGGAAAGAGAATAAAGTGGTTGATGCACTCAGCAGGAAGGTGCATGAATTACATGCTACAACCATTAGCATGTATCAGACCAATATTAAAAGAAAAATTCTGGAGGTTGCAAATGCAGATTTGCAATACAGAGAATTGGTAGCAATGCTACATCAGGGTAAGATGCCACAAAAGGTGGATAATTATAATTTGGGAATAGATGGAATATTGTTGTGCAAGAACAAATTTTTTGTTCCAAATGTCCAGGATTTGAAACATATGATTTTTCATGAAATGCATAATGCTCCTTATGCAGGGAACCCTAGATATCAGAAAACCATGGTAACGATCAAGAGACATTGCGTTTGGCCAGGTATGAAGAAAGAGATCGTTGAATACATCGCTAGATGTATGGAATGCCAAAAAGTTAAAGCTGAGAATAGGCACCCAACAGGGTTGCTACAACCTTTACCCATTCCTGAATGGAAGTGGGAAGTGGTGACAATGGATTTTATTACGGTATTTCCTAGAACATGGAAGCTGCATGATTCGATCATGGTGGTGGTGGAAAATCTTATGAAAGCTGCCCATTTTATTCCACTGAAAACTAATTACAAGGCAATAGATGTTGTTGATATTTTCATGAAGGAAGTGGCACGATTACACGGGATTCCTAAAATAATTGTGTTCGACAGAGACCCAAAATTCACCTTGAATTTCTGGAAAGGATTGTTCAAAGGATTTAGAATGAATATGAACTTTAGTACATCTTATCATCCTGAGTCTGATGGACAAACAGAGAGGGTGAACTGAGTGATAGAAGATATACTGAGAATGTATGTGATGGAAAAACCATCGAAATGGGAAGACTACCTACACTTGGTAGAATTCACTTACAACAATGGGTATCAAGAATCATTGAATATGAGCCCATTTGAAGCACTTTACGGCAGAAAGTACAATACTCCATTGAGTTGGGATAATCTAGCTGATAGGACAGTAGTTGGGCCAGAGTTGCTCAAGGACATGGAGGACCAAATGATAAAAATTAAGCAGAATTTAAAAACTGCCCAAGACAAAAAAAATTTTTATGCCGATAAGAACATAACCCACAGAGAATTCAAAGTGGGTGATCATGTTTTCCTAAAAGTGAAAGCTAATAGGAGTTCCCTGAAGATGATAAGTTGTGCCAAGTTGGCAGCCATATTTTGTGGACCATTTGAAATCCTAGAGAGGATTGGTCCAGTTGCTTATATTATTACATTGCCTGCATCTATGCCTTTTCATAATGTCTTCCATGTATCATTGCTAAAGAAATATATACCTGATTCTAGTCATGTTATTGATTGGAATGTGATTCAGGTGGAGCAAGAAGGTGCTTTTCAAGTGCATCCAGTGCACATTTTGGAATGAAAATTCAAGCAGCTCCAGAACCGAGCCATAGGGCTTGTAAAGGTCAAATGGACCTGGTACGTTCCTAAGGGTGCTACTTGGGAGCATGAGGATGCAATGTGGATGGAATACCCGCATCTTTTTGAAGATTTTTGAAAACTCTATTATATATGGGTGTATGATGCACTGAGGACAGTGCATAAATAAGGGGAGGGGATTGTAATATCCCTTGACCAAACCCAATTGTAAATGTAATAGGGGTGTATTTAAGTTTGTGAGTTGTTTTGACATCATTTTTGTAATACACTTTCCATGGCATAGTGCGCACAAGAACTGCGCAGTAAAAAGATGTAATATGCACATTCTTGGATACCGCATGCAGTAACTAAAGTGCCCGCAGTATGGAGGACAATGAGCCTTGTGTATATGATATGTGTTATAGGCTGGTGAGCCAATTATTATAAGCTGGTATTCTTATGTTTTGGTATTAGGCCGAAGCACGTAGATGTTAAAGGCCAGTGCACCTATTTTGTACATGTCTCATGATTAATATAAAATACATCATTGCACGCAGAACGACCACGATCAAAGAGATGGGGGACTGAACTTCACTAGTTAGGGAAAGGGCTAAGCTAGAGAGCTTAAGCCAAAAAGGGAATATTATATTAATATTTCCTAAAACATAAAGTATGGATAATTATTTTATCCTAAGTTCTAAATTTGGGGATAAGTGGACCAAAGTAACTTCCAATATGAAAAGTGTCAAGTTGGGGAAATGCATTCATATCGTGGGGACTTAGCTCATTTGGTCAATTTTCATGGGAGATTCTTACCAGCATCTGGACCATCATTCTCACCATCACTTTTTCACGATGAGTTTCACAATGATTCCTTCCCTCACTCAGTTATCCAGTCAGTGATTCCATGACCATTTTCACTCACGCAATTAGTTATCCTTGAGACATCCATTTCACCATATCTGAGCTTGTTTCCATAACCTTTTTCGATTGGTGTACCTGGTTAGCTTGGAGCGGGATTGAAGAAGCGGGTTGTCAGGCCCGTGAGAAATTCTTTGAGTGAGAGAATTGTTGGGGATTGATTCCCGAAGGTGCTGAACTACAACTACAATGATCTGAGACTTCCAGTCTGGCCTGTTGCTGAAGCCCTAGAAGGGAAGTGGGGTATCCGAGGGACTGTTGAGAAGAGAAGGGGCACACTATCTTGGGTGGGGCAGGCATGTGGGGAATGAGAGGATGTATATTTTTAGTTGAGTGAGCACCTGAGATGAAGTCTTTCCTGTTGTCCATGAGCCTTATCCTGGTTAGGAACCCTTTACCCGGGTGGAGTTTAGTCCCAGCTCAGGGGTGACTCACTGTTGAGAGTGATAAATAGTGTAGTCTAAGGATGGGAGGTTCGTGGATGGTCTGTACACATTTGGTGACAATATTTCCAAGATAAGTACCAATGGTATGATAAAATGATATGTTGCATTGTTATTTACATGCTTATGCTACGGTTTATCATTTATGTGATTATAATTTCCTCTATGTTTATGGGTATTTTCTTGTATATGTTGCATATCTATGGTTACTGTTATTTCAGTATAAATTTGTATATTACATAATGTAATTGTTTGTTTATGTTTATATGTAAATCTTTCGCAAGAGTGATGTATGTATATGTTTAAGTTGCATGCAGTTTGAAGAGAAAACTTATGTGGCATAGCTCAGTAGATTACTGGGTATGTTACCGTATGTTCCGTAGTAAGAGAATGACAACGTTCCCTAGAGTAGCATGGTCTGACTTGTTTAAGGCTGGGGATGTTACCAACTGGTGTCAGAGCATGAGAGATTACTCTGGAGTGGCATTTCCCTAGCCTACGGTTGGTCAGGGGAACGTTACAGGAACCTGAAGGAAAGATGTTAAAATCTTCCTTGGTGTTCAATCCATTCATGTCCATGAGGCATGACTTAAACATGGGTGATTTTAGGGGAAAAATTTCACTCATGGGAGAAATTAGGGGGTTTGAAATTTTGGTTGGGTGAATTATTTATAAGGAGTGGTTTGCGGGATTTGAAAATATATAGCCCCAAGTATATTTTCAAAAAATTATATATAAAACCCCTAGCCCATGTATATTTGAGAGGGAAGAGCATGTAAATCCATTTTCACCCTTTAAAATTCGAACTAGATCCTCCCATTCACCCCGAGTTTTTGGTAAAGTAAATGATTCAGAGGCATTTCGCCCCCATTTTATGGTAATGGAAATGATTAAGAGCTATTTCTCTCTAAGTTTATGCTACCGTCAATAATTCAGAGGTATTTTGGCATGGGTGCCCTCAAATCATGAGTGGAGAGGCCCTTCAACTGCCTTACCTTACCTACATTGAAGTTTAATGCCAAGTGGAAAGAGTGAACAATGGGGAAAATGCACTAGGAGAAACAAGGTCTAAATGCACTAGGAGATATCAAGCATGCTTTTTACTTCGGCCAAAAAGCAAGTCTAGACCATAAGCATTTCCACCGTTTTTAACAGCCTCTAAGCACCTAGGACCAATCTTCCCCATTAGGTAATGACCAAGAGATGGAATATATTGGATAACATACATGACTGCAAGTACAGGCTGGTTATAAATCTAAACCTCCTTCAATTCATGAGCTTGACACATAGTGTTACTGGAATTCGCTTCTCCTGTGCTATTTTTTTGTGCCGATGTGTTTGGCAAAGAAGGTGATGTTGATGTTTTAACAGGACCTGGGTAGACTATTGTCACCTTAGACTCAAAACTAAGAATCTAAGAAATAATGTCACATGTTCTTCATGTCTCAATGAAATAACTTCTACTTTGTTTTTGGCAAGTCAATTAAGTTTTAAGTTTTAACTGTTTGACTAATGTGTATATCAAAGTACACACTGATACAAAATGTCCCAAGTATTTGAATATATATAGAATAGCTTCTTGAAAATATGGTGTACTTGGTTGCTCTGCTAAGATCTTTATTTCATGTACTTAACTTAAAAATTATTTTGAGCCTTCACTAGTATTGAAATTCAGTTGATTTTTTTTCCACGATACTGATGAAGAGGAGTTATATACACATCTTGTTGAAAATATGGCACACTTGATTTCTACTCCCAGATCATAATTTCATGTTCTCAACTTCAAAATTCCTATAATCCTTTGTTATATTGAAATTCAGTTCATTTTAAAAATAAAAATTTGGATGGTTAAGTTCCTTCGGATGATATTATAGGATGAGGATTTGCTTTCTTTCATAATTTCTTAGAAACTTTTACAACATGTTTTGTATTGTTTCCTTTACCTTTAATATATATATTTTCTGCATTGTACATACTCAATTTTTTGTTGTGCAACTGTTGTACAGGATAGGCATTCCAAGCACTACCTAATGATTGCGGCCAATGGAGGACTAAATCAACAAAGGATAGGAGTAAGCTTGTTGTCCTAACCTTTAAAACCCATGCTTTTTGAGTTTTAATTTTGGCTATATAAGTTGATATTTCATCATTAGATTAATATTTTATATACCAATGTTCATATCCATGCAAAGAGTTGCATGTAGAACTGGACTTTTTCCCAGTGTTTGGAAGATTAAATCTTTTGTAATAATTGTCGTAGGTTTATCTTGATTCTTGTCATAAAATACATTTTAATTTTGTGTGCATAATTTTGTAAATGATAATATGCATCTGAAGTTGTGATTTTGGTAATCACATACATAGAAAATGGTTCCCAATAGATCTGGTAAGTTATACTATTTCAAACAGGAGATTCTCAATAGCATTTCTCATTTTAAGCACTTATAGGGACATAAATCATATTAATATATCGAATAGTTGTATTTGCAAAAACATGAAATTCTTTGGTAGGAGATAATGGCCCAGTCCAATAGTGTCTCAATTGGACTATTTCATACATGTAAAATATACATGAGATGGATTTGAGTTGTTAAGATTCTCAAATCTAAACTCTAATGCTAGGAACTGAAAAACGAATTAACACCTCAAAACAATGGAAATCTGAACATTGGATCTATAAACACATCACCCTAAAAATAAAAAAAACAAGTAGAAAATCTATAATAATGATAATAATAATAATAATCTATTTTAAATTCATGGCCAAGCCATACACTAAATTGGTGTATGAAACCCCCTTGTTTATGGGAAAAGGGACCCCCTCCTTGCAACGATTTGACTGCTAAAGTGTACGGAAGTATACATACCCTACCCCCCTCTTGATTTGAACCCGTCCATGGAGGAAACACATGTTCTTAACCATTAGGTCCACTCAAGTTATACTACTCAATCACATCTGTCTTCTATTAACTAATAGAAGAAAAAGACAACACAATAACTCAAAACTCAATCTCTCTCACTCCTAGTGTCTTTCTCAAACCTGGAATGGTTCACACACTCATC
This sequence comes from Picea engelmannii, assembly GCA_009831015.1. Lineage (NCBI taxonomy): Eukaryota > Viridiplantae > Streptophyta > Pinopsida > Pinales > Pinaceae > Picea > Picea engelmannii. Next base: position 134,703 of record ML786426.1, read on the forward strand.
TTTCCATTCTTTTATAGACTAAGAATGGCTAGGTTATACAAAAATAAATTGAGTACCACCCCTATGGTGTGTCTAGTCTAGGAAGACAAAACCTAATCCAATTCTCTGCCTAGAATAGTGTACCCAGGTATCTAATAGGAAGGCTACCTAGAAATAAGTGCCTTACTAACACTGGAAAACCTTTAGATCATGTGCTTTTGTCCCAAATTAAAAAATGTGCTAAAACTAGAAAACACTTTATAATATAACAAAAGCAAGCCCTTTCTAAATTGAAACTGCACTTAAACTTGTAGATAAACTTCACTCTATAATTCTGGAAAAGTGAACTAAATCTGGAAGGCAATTTTTAATTAAAGAAAAGATAAATATGGATTTCTCTAAGGTTGGCACATGCATGCTGAACACATGCCATGCATGCACCCTCTACCACTACATAATTGTTGTGTGTCTCCCAAGGCACACTAGTGATGTTCCATCAGTCCAATTCCCTCTCTACTGTGCACAGGGATAGAAGCAAGGAAGAGCAAGGTTGTTTTACAGATCTGACATCATTTCTGCTGTGTCATCCACACTATCATCACTTTTGTACAAATCTACTAAAGGATGCCATACTGAAAATGTTGCAGCTGAATTCACTGCTACAGGAGAACACCAGAGAAATCCATAAAGGAAACACTCTCTCTTTGCGAGGAAGGTGTTCTCTACCAACCTAAGATACTCTCTCAGTATCTTGTACTTCCCCTATGTTAGGGGATTCTTCAAAAAGTCGACCACCTCTGCTATGAATTTGAAGAAATATAACCCTAGATTATTGCTCCCTTCTTGCTCTGAAATCTCTTCAGAATATTCAAGGTGTAAATCCATATTACAAGGAAAACTTCATTAGCAACCTGGGAGCCTCTAATGTCCTTTATGTCAACTTCATGGATCAAAATATTTTCACACCACATCAGACCTACTCAAGGCTTCCTACAATTCCTTCATGTCAACTTCATAGGTCAAATCTTCTCACACCACATCATGACCTATTCATGGCTTCCTGCAATTATAAACTCATCTACACATAGGGTAAAATTAAGTGGATCAGATCTATGAAATAAAGGATTAAAATATGCACTAAACTTGGAAAATCCTAGAGTAATAACTCATCGATCTTCAAATTCCAATCTCATGGTGCATTCATCAACCCATAGATGGCCTTCTTCAATTCGCTATCATGGGTGTCTCACCCACGTACCTTAAAATCTCTGGAAACTGAAGCAAAAGCCTCAACAAGGTCAACTTTCTCTTTATGAGAGAATCCTCCAACAACAAACCTTTCATGGTACTCTTCAATACTCCAATCAGGTGCATGCATGGAATCAATTATTGAATCCACACATACCTACCCTGCATGTGCCTCCTCATAGATGGAGGGATATTTCTCTATCATGGCATCCTATCATACTTTCTTTGCATGTGCCTCTACAAATCAAGAAGAATACTCCTCCATGGCATCTTTCCATGCCTTCTTTGAATCTCTTCAAAGCAGGAATGATACTTCATCATGTCATTTCATACCTGCGATGCGTGTTATTCCTCAAAGATGTTTAGAATGTAGAAAGGAAGGTCTTCCACTAGGTTGCATCATCCTAGCATGGTGGGGGACAATGAAACAAGGGCTAAGTTGATTTATTAACTTTTCCTAAAGTCTAACTTAGGGAAAAGGACTGTTGATGTGTTATATTCTTCAGTTGAATTATTGAGAACCTTTTCTAAGGTTAAAGTGAAAATAATTTAAGTGATGGATTATACCATCCATCTCAATGAGTGAGGAAGGGTTTATCTCAGCCATCCATCCTTACGAGATTAGGTTTTTCTCTTTCTCAACTAGGTATAAGGAGGATCAACTTGGCTAAGGGGGCACATTAGAGCATTGAGAGATCGATTAGAGGAGAATCGATCTACGGTTTGTGAGAGGAGAGTTTTGCAGGGAGACAAAGGAGGACTTCCAGCAGAGAATCGACTCATTTCTAGGGTCAAGCAGAGGCCAAATCATTCAACGACATAGAGGATCAAAATCTTAAGTTAGCTTCCCATATTTAGAATTCTTGTTTTATCTTTAATACCGAGGATGATATGAAGAGATCATGCCAAAGACTAGCCAAAATCTCATGGGAAGGGGCAGTTGCAGAACTTGAAACCTCTTAAGCATGGTCATTTAAATAGATTTCATAGTAGACTTGCAGAGAAAGCATAATTTTGTGAATTAAATGACAAGCATCCATGTTTTCTCCAAAATTCATTCACCCTCACTCTATTTCCAAATCTAGACATAGGTGCTTGAAAGTGTTTTTCATTGGCACTTCAATCATAACTCCCAATTGTTGGAATCCCTTAAGAAGAGATGAGATGTGAATTTGAAAATAGATAATTATCATACTTGTAAGGAAACATCACATAAACCATTACAAGTCTCTATGAGACAGTGTAGTTATAATACCTATTTCAACACTAGAATCAACCCCTTCGAAATAATAGTGACACATTGTGGCCTCATGCTTATGCATAGGAAGGCAAGTTTGTTGTTGTTGCCTTACCTTATTGTTTGCTTTGCATAGGTTGTACAAAATACAATGCATGGTGGATTTAATCATATAGGTTGTTGGCTTTCAATGGTTCTATTTAATAGTTATATTTTCAAGAGTTTTGTCTAAGGATAGAGATGATATTTAATAATGATTTATGCAAAGCATAGCGTGCTGTCCAAAAAGGTGGAAGAAAGGTGTTTTTTAGGTTGTATTTTGACTTTTTCTTCTCCCATAATTGACCAAAATTTGACTCCGGGAGATCAAAAGTGATGTACAAGTCATGAGAAATCTGAATATGTAATTATTTCATCGTTTGGAATCCTCCATCAAAAGCGTAGCGTGCCCCACACTATGCTTTATGCAGGCTTGCTATAAATTTCCTCCCGAAATTCTGAAAAATAGGGTTCAGTTATCCCTATGTATATATTAATCCAAGATAGTTGTGTAAACATTGAGAGAGGTTATTTTATATGAATATGTTTTGTAGATAAATCTCTCTCGGTTTCCAAAAATTTTGCTCCAGTTGTTCACAATATTTTCTGCAAAAAGATGTCTAAAACAAGACTTTGCTCAGACAGAAAAATAGGTTGTGAAGATGTGAATATATCTCTCATTCTGTAATACCTATGTAAAATATGAAATAGGTTATTTTAATATGGAATCTTAGGAACAAAAACCTCCTCCATTTTCTCAATATTCATCTCTTATTGACCACAATCTATTCGTAAAAAAAATGACTAAAAAGGTCATTTCTGGAAAATGTGCCTTCAAAGATTTTTGGAAAATGAAGTGGAATGATGGGTTAGGGGTTTCCTAAATTATTGAGAAAATTTAGGGGGGTAGGGGGTAATGTTAGGGAGTAAGGGAAAGTGGAATCTCAGGAAATGAGTGAGGGAAAAATTACAACACACATGCCAATATTCTTTTGACTTGTGTTGTGTAGGTCATGCACGCCTATATTTATGCATGATCTGGATTGTACACACCCTTCCTCAAATGTTCATCAAGTGATGAAAGAAGGTAGTATTGGATTTCATCAGGGCCCTTAGGTTAAACCTCATAAACTGAAAGCATGTAGTCTATAACTGACATGAATTTAAAGTGAAAAATAAATTAATTTATGCATTTATTATTTATTGTGGTAACCTTTACTCTTGAAAATGACTTTTATTAATGGACAATGCAAGTTTTTTTTCTGGTGGGGAAAATGTAGCGTTACAAAATGAAATGCACTAGTCTATTTTTTTGTTAAGGTTTATTGTGCATCTTGTGATTTGATTCTGATAAGGTTTGGAATTTGATTTATTATTGTTGTTTGTACTTTGTAGGTTATTGCAACTTGGGGAGTTCGCAACAACATTGACTTTCTTTCTTTGTCATACACACTACATGCCAAAGACATTATACAAGTAAGAAATTTCACATCAAAGTTATGTTCTTGCTCATGTTCTGAGCTTGTGTTGTTACTAGATACTATGATGGATATCACATATAATAAATTCTATCAAGATGTGTTTCTGGAACCAACTTCATAGTGCTACTTTATGCCTTTTAATTGTTAGGCTGATCTGTTTCTATGATGCTTGTTTCTTCTTATTCTTTGACAAATTTCAAGTAGATGCATTATAGTAAACTTCAAATATGAATGCATTATCATATGTACTTTTGAAAATCTATTATTGAAGAGAATTCATGTTATTTATGAGAAGTCTGTGGAATAGACATGGTGGTAGGGACACAACTACAAGTTTTGAATACATCGCATGGATGGAAAAACTTTGGGATAAGTATGACATCAAAGAATTTTTCATACCTAATTCTGAGGAAAATATTTGTCACCATAATTTGAAAGTTTATAAAACTATGCTACAGGAAATGAGCATAATGTTTCTCACCCTTTTGTATTCTTTGGATGATGAGCACAACTAACCCAAAGGAACTCAATAATTGGAAATGCAGAATGTGTTGTCTTTGAAATATTTTCGGAGGTTTCCTTATATGCTACAATAAGTCATATGATAAGATATTATGAGCAACGGTAGGGTTGTGGTCCTTGTAGTAATTACACCAGGCTATTTCTCATGAAGTATGAAACTCTTCTTGTGAAAAGATCATGGTCCCCTCACACAATCCTTAATTCAAGCTTTAATAACAATGCATTAATGATGGCCAATGTCAATACAACATGAGCGAATTTAATCTCACTTTAGAAGATTTGGTTTGACCAAATCTCAGTGTGAATAATAATCAGACATGTGGGTTTTTTCATTAGAGGACCTAGAATATAGGTTCTTACACCTCTAGGCAGAGGAATATATTCCAACATACAACCATCAAGAACCATGTAGCATGTTCTCATCAACAAGGCTACCTCTTCTGAAGAATTGTTTCTAGCATGATTATTGCAGTACTGTTGACAGTGGTGGGGAGAGTAAAAGAGCTATAATTGCACTAGTTTAGACTTGTTTCATTCCCTTAAACAACCACTAGAATTGAAGTATTGATTGAAGGGATTACAACAACAATAAAGAATGCTTCCAACAACTGTTGATAGTGGTGGGGAGAGTAAAAGAGTTATAATTGCACCAGTTTAGACTTGTTTCATTCCCTTAAACAACCACCAGAATTGAAGTATTGATTGAAGGGATTACATCAACAATAAAGAACGTTTCCAACAATATCTCTCTGGTAGATTAGTCAATATATAAACATGGAACAACCATCATAGAGATGGTATAATGATATTATAATGGCCTTATTATAAATAAAAATGCACAAATAACCTAGGGAATTCAATTAGTTTTTCCTTTGTTTGGAAATAATACACTTTGGAAGGGGTTGTTCAAGTTCCACTCCATATTATGACACATATATATGTAGATCCACCTTTAATGGATTTAGTTCAGATAGGATGCACTATACTTTGTAGCTATTTTAAGATTATGGTGGGAAATTGATCTATTAGAGTGCTCCTTTGTCATTGCATCTTGGAAAGTGTTAGTTAAGAAGCTTGTTTAGAAAGATACCCTATATTTTGGAAGTTTATTATAACAAATGCATGAACAATTAAAATGCATTATTTTATGAGGAACATTCCATCCTTTTTGGAAGTAAGTTAAGTGTTGGAGAAAGAGCTCACCTTGGAGAGAACACCCTTGGTCAAAGTTGGCTTCAAGAACATTGCTCAAGGCTAATGAAGAGCCCAATACAGTAGGTGTCTAGCATGTGAGATGAACATTGGCATGATTCTCCAAATGATTGCACCTTGTTTTGACATCTTGGAGCTGATTTGAGGCAACTTCCCCACCTTTGAGGGTCTTATTCATGATTTTGGAAGAATTTCTCACAATGAAAACTTCCAAAACCCAATTTGGAGGAGGACAAGGAAGACTCACTTGCATGATTGGTGGCTTTTATTTATGACTGATCCTTTGGAGACCCTTTGGAGGCTACACATTTCACCTTAGAATTGTTTTCTTCCCTCATTTATGGAGATGTCCCTCTCTTTTGGGGGTGTTTGGTTTAGATCATTCTACATGTGGCTTGACCACCCCATGCTTATTGAATTTTTGACTTGATAGTTTTAGGAAAATTGTATTTTAGTTTTCTTAGGCTAGATTTTAGGATCTCTCATAAGATATTATTACTTTATTGTGAAGGAAGATGAGCATCACTCTATAAATAGAGATTCCCTTCCTCATTTGTACTCATGGTTGGATTGGGAGAGAAATCTCGTAGAAATTTAAGTGGGTTCGATATGTAATGTAATTACAATGCCAAGATTATTGTTAGATATAGCTCTAAAGTCGTTCATTATTATGTCATTTTCCAGAATACCCAGTTTTGTGTTTTTTTCTCGGTGTTTTCCCTTCAACAACTGGATAGGATAATTTGACTACTACTTGAATAAAGAAAAATTAGTGGTTTTTTAGGGCATGTTTTTTAGTATTCTTTCATAGAATATGCTACTTCATGGATGAGTCAAAATTAGATTTGCTTTTTCAGCAGGCTTATATGGAATTTGTGACATATTGGACCAGTGATCTGTTTTAAAGATTTAAAATTGCACAACAACAGAGAGTGCAGAAGAACCTGTCCAAAGATAACAAGAAATCACGAAATATTTTGAAAAAAACCACAATATTTAGAAAAAATAGCCATGAACATAAGAGATATGATTTCTCAGTGATACTTTAATTTTGAGAAAAATGCCTTTATTTTAAGTAACGAGTTGACAAAAGTTAGTCTTGGGCCATCTCTGTTGTAGGACCAATGATGAGTGCTACCTTCCACCTATTATAACCTTGTTTTGTATCAAATTGAGGTTCAGAAGAGTTTAAGAAACCAAAACACTAGATTCTTGTTGCACACCCTGCGTACCTTCTCTTTTATGTCTTCCTCTTGTTCCTCCAGCACTAGGTTGTGGAAGCTCTTCCTCCACATCTTGAGGCTTGCAGTTCTGCTCTATATAATCTAATTTAGTGGAATTTTATGCCTCTCGTGAATCATTTTCAACATCTCATGCCTCCCTTGCAACCTGCACATCACTGCATGATGATTTTCTATCTCCCTGCACCTATTCTCCCTACAGACCAAGTTTTCAGATTCAAACCAGAAAGCATCATCCATTTCTGTGGCCTGAAATAACCTAGTTCAGGTTTGATTGTTCATCTATTCTCACATCCCTACTCACAACATAGTTTGTTCAGGGATCCAAAAGTGTATATGTTTTTTCTTTTATCAGAATAACCAACAAACAACAATTTACTACCCCTGTCATCAAAGCTATTACTATTTTCCTTAAAAAATACTTTAGAAGCAACTGAACCAAAGATTTAAAAATTACTTGGCTTTGGTTTCCTTTTGGACCATGCCTTATCAAGTTTGACTCCTATCACTCCTCTAGTGGGGCTACCATTCAAAAATAGTTGGTTGTATGCATTGCTTTTGCCCATTGTTACCACTCAAACTCTCTCCTAGAAAGAAACTTTCCAACCTTAGTGGGAGAGCCTAGAGGCACTACATGCAAGATACCAATTGTCACCTTGGTAGCCTTGCCCAACACTTCAGACTAGCTACCCTAGCCCAGGGGGGAATCCTTGTGGTCTATCTAGCCCAATCAGGTGTAGCAATGGGAGAGTTACTTGGACTAGATTGATTTGCAACTTTTCACCAACTTATTGTCAATGATTAAAAACAAGTTAAGATATGTGAGTTGTTGCTAGATTAAACAAGCCTTGATTATGTGTAAATGATTAAAACCAAGTTAAGATATGTGAGTTGTTTCTAGATTAAACAAGCCTTGATGATGTGTAAATGAGACAAATTTGTGCTTGTTATAAAGTGTGATCATTTAATGCTAAAAAAAACAATAGAGAGAATATGACAAAAAGTAAACTAAGTGTACTTAATCATCGAATATCTCATTGGCCAATAGAATGACACTCACAATGTTCAAGTTACAAGTCTTAAGAGTATGAAAATGTGGAAATGAACTTGAGAGATTTGATCTCTTAATGAACTTAAGAGATTGCATTAAGTGTTGGAAATGTCTTTAGAGAGTATTATTAGCCCACTATTGTCACATATATCAGACCTCAAGAATAGTAAGATGCTTCCCAGAATTCACTTTACCTAAAAGATACAAAGTATGTTTTGCATGAAATTAAATTATGGTTATTACTGTTGTTATAAACCAATCCATTAGGACAGTAAGACGTTGATCTTAAATCAATAAAGATTGTGTGGAAACATAATTAGTCCTGATATAGTATTCTTCAATCCAAAAAAGTTTAATGGTGAAGCAACAATTAAATTCTTCCTTTATCCATCAAATTTATATTAGTTAATTACCCACAATTATATTTACCCACAGTTAATTACCTCAATGAGGAGTCATCTTTTCAAATAGGTCAGTAATATCAATTAATTACCCACATTTATATTTACCCTAATACCCACACTTATAACCTCTCTCATAGTATCCTTTCCATATTTCCCACAACTTTCTCAACTCTAAATATCTTTCTCACATCAAAGTATCCAATTGTGATTTTATTGGCATATAATTGGGGTTGTTATGTAACCAACCAACAATAACCACTACCAAAGCAGTACAAGAACTCTCCTCTGCAACACATTCACTTTGTTGGTCAGTGGAAGAAAAATTTATGTTAGTTGTCTGATTCATTTGTCCATCCTTGCTAACTAGTTCTTTATGTTCCTAACTACCAATGGCAAAGTTGTCATCTCCAAAGTCTAAACACCCAGACATGTTCAGAACTCTTTTGGAATCACTCTCATTGTCCATCACTAGGGAAGGCTATGTAGGAAATCTTGATTGTTAGTTATCAAAAACAATATCACTTCCACCCTCTTCTCTATATTCCTTATTCAAACAATGGCTCTCCCATATCTCATGCCACTCTGAAACTTACCTTTGTTGCATCATCCCATCTACCAGCTGCAGCATAAATGCTTGATTGTTGAACATATCTTGTGACATCTTGTGGTTCCAATGCAAGAATGAATTTTGCAGCTTATTCTCCTAGCTCCATATCATTATGCACTCTTTAGGTACCAAGAAAAATACTCCACACATTATCATCTTCTTTTATTGGAATTTTTCTAATAAAGTCTTGTGCCTCATCTATATGACCAGCATGGACGAGAATGTCAACCACACTTGCATCATCAAAACTGTTGCACTTACTATAATCCTGTGAGCATCTGGTACCAAGGTGACAATGTGCAAGATCCCTAATGCAAAGAAGTCTAACCCATGCAAGTATTATTCACCAAGAGGTGCTTGACTTTGTCCTGCAGCTAAATAACTTCTTTGTTGTAGGTCAACAAGATCCGACAAAAACTGGACCAAGTTTTCTATTGCATAGCAATTGCATAATCCACTGCCTCTATTGTATCATTTATGGCATCAATAAATTTATAGGTAGATATTTCCCAGTGAAATTTTTTAGGACACAACATTTATACAAGTTAAAGAAGGTGAACTCAAAATATAGGAGTAGGAAAACACATGTATGATAAGCAATTACTTCTCTACCACTGTCAAAAATTCAACAGCTTCTCAATTATTTTGAGGAGAAGTAATGTTAGATGTTTTAGATGTTCCATTCTTAGATATTTCATCATTTCTGGTGGTCAATCAATATTATCACTTTTGGCACTCATTTCTGTACTAAACCCTGTACATTTCTGCACTGATGTGTGCATTGAAGAGTTGTTTCCACCAACAGTTTGTCACGGGATGATGTTGATCATGACATTGTAATTTCTTGCCATTTCTAAACATAATATCCTTTACTTAAATATTTATCACTTTTACATAGAAGCAACATTGTATGGCTCTTAGATCTATTTTCATCTTCTACACTTCTATCTGTTGGGTTCAATAATTGGTTTGTCAAAAATCTTAGTCATCACCATAGGTTGACAATAGCATCTAAGTTATCATCTTGAGAGGTAGGAAATTTGTAGCCATTGGGTTCACAGCCATTAAGTTTCTATAGGTCATCACCTATTGGATCAAGAGAATACTCTTCTTTCCAGTGCAATGAACCCAATATCTTCGTGTTCTTGTCCTACAACTTAAATCATTCCTAGTTTTGAAGTAATCCACAAACATAATCTCTTCATTACCTAATATTGAGAAGACATTAGAAATGATACCCACAATGGTGTGCACATTAAATGTTAGAACAATAAAAATTATGTAAAGTTTCCCGCATGATCCAAACATTTTAGTTGCCAAAACATAAGCAAGGACTAGCATTGCAGGGGCAACAATCCATGGAGTTCTGGTTTCTCTTATCTCACTTGTTTTTGCACCTTGAATCTCTTGCATGTATTTGTCTCATTCAGACATCAACACCAGTTTTCTGCCAAGGAGTAGCATATGCCTGTACTTTTCCTAAATTGAACACAGAGACAGTTTGTAGACTTGTGAAGAGATTCTTGTGATTTGATCATTGGTATGAGTCTTTTTCTTCAATTGTGTAATGTTTCTCTACTATATATGATAGAAACATAATGTGTATAATAGTGAATGAAATGACTAAATACAATTGCATAAATAAAACACAATAATTTTGTAGTGGACATAAATTTTATTCTCTATTGGTTGTGTACAATGGTGGTAGCAATCTCTAAGAAGAGATGCATCCTACTCCCATTAGCCAAAATCCTCATGCAAGAGGGTGATTCCCTTATTCATTAACATATACAACATAAAATGAAAGGAAAATAATATGGAAATACCAAGGACAAAGCAAGTGGAAGGCCAAGAGTTGAGTGCCTCGAGTTTTAGTTGCAACAGTTAATTTGTTGGGATTGTTAACTTTTCACTCCAAACTTTGATTGGGATGCAAGATAGCTTATTGGGAAGCTATGGTTGAGCTATATAATGTGGAAAGTGATATGGACCCTAAAAACAACAGCTGGGAAAGGATCAAACCATGTGATTTTCATATTTGACCTGAAACTTCTAAATTCAGGGGCTATTATAAAAAGGCCTTAACTGCCACCTAGATCACCATTTTACTTGGCAGCACTGCTAATAAAACATAAATGGGATGAGATGGGACTTTCTTCACAGTTCATGAGAATGTTGGAAGTGACATCTCCCTATACTCAGGATGATTTTGAGAAAACAATCACAGATGATCTGTGACAACAAGCAACTACTAATGCAACCATGCAGCTTTGATAGTGTACCTTCCTATATTTGTGTCTACATGAGGCACTAGATACTAAATAATGTCTCTACATGCTTACAAAACGGATGCTTGACCAATGTCATTGAGAATTCAATACATTTTAAGGAAAGGTTCCCTATTGAAGATTTGGTGGCTTAGGCTTGTTATTCTTGTGTATGGGATGAAAAATATATGTTTTGGATTAGAACTATTACCCTTGTGTATGGTGTATTAAGTGGTATTTGATTAATCAAATTGAGGATGGAAGCATTGAGGTTTCACTTTGCCGAAAGAAATATTTCCTTTCTTTATTGCATGCTACATTTGGAAGCTGGCAAATGTCAATGCTTTAAATTCAATGTTTTTGATCCAAAGTGTCTTAGAAACCATTTAGCACACATAATGAAGGCCAACTTTTGCACCCTTTTGAAACAATATATTCCCTATTCATTGGTTTATGATATTTGTAATATCTTGAAATTTAGGCACTTAAATATACTGAAACTAGTTTTCAGGAGTATAAATTAGTAATATTTATAGTTCCCAAGCCAGGAAGAAAGAGGGAAGGGAGAAAGGAAGAAAGGAATTACGTTAATGCACTGAAATGGAAAAAAAAAACCATGTTATATGGAATTTACTAATAGTTTAAGTATAAAATAGAAACAATGCTTACATTTGGTTGTTTCATGACTATCTTTTGATTTACATACAAGCTGGAAATTGCATTTTTATATTTCATAATTGGTTTATTACACTTTGGCATATCTCTAGACTCATACCTGTAGAAGCAGAAGCAGATGCAAAAGTGGATCTCGTGGATCTTTACACACAAGCTGCAAATTTCCGGGACCTGGGTTATGCCAGAACACGTTCTATTATATCATCCATCATATGGAATATGAATTCTATGATATATTAACTAGGCCAGCATACGGGACAAGGAAGAACACTTATTTACAAAAAAATCACCAAGACTTTAAAGGTTTTAATAATTAAGTGAAAGATTCGCTGAGATTTTACAAGATTTTATAATTCAGTGAATGATTCGCCACGTTTTTACAAGATTTTATAATTCAATGAAAGATTCGCCAATATTTTACAAGATTATATAATCGACTAAAAGATTCACCAAAAAATTATATATACATATTATATTACTGATAAAATAGCCTTCAATTTTTCCTATGTATCATGGGGATTCACCCAATTATTATACATATAAATTTAGGGGGGGTTCTTAAAATCACCACTGGACTTTACCATCTCATTAAATTTTCTTCTGGCTCTTTAGCCAGTTGCACCAACCAATATTTCCCATGCTTTCTTCTTGGCAAATGCAAACTTTCCACCATCTTAGGGTTTATATAACTATGACTATCTCCTGAATCAATTAAAATAGATATGGTTTGGTTGTTGATCATACCTTCCACTTCAATCATGTGGGACTGATACTCTACTTGCTTGTTGTCCAGGGCTGCATAGATCCTTGGCACATTTATTCCCATGTCCTCCAATGTTTCAGCTTGTTGTACATTGTGAACAACCCTTCCTTTTTCACTTCTGTGAGGACAAACTCTGAACAAATGATCTCCTTTACAACCCCAACATTGAATAGGTGGATACCTTGGCCTTTGACTCCCTGTGTCAATCGTTATGGGTTTTTTAGGCATTTTCTGTGCATGTGGATTATTTCTGAAGAATGGTGGCTTAGCTCCCTTCTTCCTCTAATCCATCTTGAATTTCTTTTTGTCTTCCCAAGATTTTTGGAAAGATGGCCTTGATTTCTGCTGATCATATAGGCATTTAGCTCACCTTATGGTCTCTTCCAATTTCTTAGGTTCATCATACAGTATTTTGTCATTGATGAATGATGACAATCCACTCAAATACCTTTGAATTTTGACTGTCTCGTCTTTGATGAAAGATACATACTTCAACAGTTCTAGAAACCTTCTCTCATATTCATCTATGATCATACTTCCAAGCTTCAGTTCAAAGAACTCTTTCATTTTCTTGTCATAGTATCTCTTAGTCGAGTATTTCTTCTCAAAATACTTCTTGAATTCCCTCCAAGTAACACTTTTCTCCTTAATGTGTTGCACCTGCACAAGCTGATCCCACCACATGGAGGCCTTTCCCTTGAGTTGATAGATACCAATTCTACCTTTTTCATAAGAAGAATAATTATGCAATTGAAAATAATTTCTCATGCCCAACAACCATGTTTTTGCATCTTCATCTTTCTTGTGCTCACCATCAAATGTAGGAGGTTTGATTTTGTTCATTTATCCTTGTATCTCATCCACTCTAGACCTCTTATGCCTTTTGACATGGGATGGACTTGAGCTACTGCCTGCTCTCTTATTGAAATTCCTTGGGGAGTGATGGTGGTGTATGCTAATACTTCTTGCTTTTCTTTTCTCATCTGAAGGCTTGTGACTTCTAGATTTGCTTGAGCCACTCTCCTTATCCAATTTATTTTCTATTCTATTCAAGACCTCCAATAACTTCATGTTGAATTCATCCTGCTTCTCCTTGGCTCTCATAATCCTTTCATTATCATCTTTATGGCTTTGGACATCCTTCTGCAAATTTTTAATGGTCTCTGCCATATTCATGTTTTCATTCCTTTCTTCTCCATGTCCATTGGAGTTTGTTCCTTCAATGCCCAAATGGACATCCATCCCTCTTCTCTCATCTTGTTGACCATAATTCCCCTGTTCCTCTTCCATTCCTATGGACTCTGGTCTGGTTCGATCTGATCTAGTTGTTGTTAATTCTGAAAAATGTGCAGCCATTGAAACTTATCAAGATAACTAATTCAACAATTCATGAAAAATATGAACCATTTTGGTTCAATATATACATCAGAATTATTTCTCCTGATTTCATGGTGTTATCACCATCACAATTATAGATAATAGCCAAGTCTTGAGAACATAGATGTGTGGCACCTTCAAAGATACATCTGGGAAAAAGGTGGTTTTTTGAAACCACTTTTGCCAAAGTCCCGTTGTCACATGTTTCAATATGTCAAAACCACCACTCGTGGAATGGGCGACGGCTAGTAAGATCACCCCATTTCACGCGTTCGATACTTCATAGCCATATGATGTCAAGTGAACGCCGCCATATAACGAACTCAAAAGCTAATCATTTGAAATAGATTAACCGTGCATGACAAACCAATGTATTTTTACGTAAGTCTTTCTGTGATTCATGATTGGGACTCTATAAATACCAATTCTCAAGTATGGAGGCATCAACTTATCCATAAATGGAGTAATCTTCAATTTTTGTTCGACCTTCTGATCTCTGTAAAAACATTTCGGTTTCCACGAAATTGAGGTACATGGACAAAGCTACGTCTAGTGAGGTTGGTTCTTCTGGAAACATGGTAGATTTTCCTACGAGTAAGAAGGAAAGGATAATCACGCATATACTAGCGACTAAGTTTCACATAGAACCTGCCATGGACTCAAAATTGGAAGCTAGGCTAAATCCCACTATGAGGGATCTTATCATCAACATACCAGTTGTTAAGAAGAAACAAAGCAAGCGACATAAGAAAGAAACCATCGCTGAAATGGATGAAAGTGTTGGAGAGAATCAATCGGTCTGGTTAGATACTTTAAAGGAGGAGATCGCTAACCTGAAATGAGTCCTTGAATAAAAGTACATTTTAGCAATTTTGGTTAGATGGTAGCAGAGGTAAGGGGCCCCAAAGATGATAGGTTTGTTCTTAAATAGCCCCTTTATAATAGGATAATTGTTATCATTCCCTTTTTGTAATTTTGGGATTAATAGAATTATATAAATGTAGAAGCGGATTTTGGACTCTTTATTACAAGATTCTAACTAGTGGTATTATGAGTCTTGTTTTATTTCATAGTATTCTTTTCTTGTAAGCTTATATTTCACTTCCATCTATCTGAATTGGAGGAATATAAAACTCAGAATTCATTTCTGAGATGCTCTCGGCTCAACAACCTAGACTATATTTATTTCTTCACAACCAACTCTGAATTCATTTTAAATAATGCTCCGATGCAGTTGTGTGTTTCTTTTTCCTCTAATACCATGCAAATTTTCTATTAAAATCATACTCATCACCTTTCAAACGACTTCTCATGCACAAAAATTCAACCTGTACACCCATATTTTCTGTGCACAACAACACCACAAGGTAAATCGTGCTTCTGCGCACCTATATCCACTATGCATTTCTTCTATGTCGCGCCAATAACTTGCGCAGACTACTTTTGTGTTGTTCGCCAATATCCACCGTGCACAATTTTGGTATCACGCACTGATATTCCACATGCATTTATCCCTATGCATTACACCATGCCGAATTTCAATATGCCCCCACCACGTACAATAATCTATGCACACCATTGAATACACTGTCACAAGACAACTTATACTCATACTATGCGCGCACCAACCAAATTTCTCTGTGTTTTGCAATTTTGTGCACACCACATGCACATTACTATATGTGTGCTCACCGCGAAATGATAAATTCAGTGCGTGCATCCACACACAATATTCTTCTACGCGGGGCCACAATTTACCGCTCACACCTGCATGCCAACATTTTCCGCGCAGTGCCAAAATTTTCCATGGACGCTATATGACTTGAAAATTTGGCCACTTTGAAATTAATATTTTGTGAATATTCACTTCAACTGAACCTTTATGGCCCATCCAGGCTCAGTGTTGGAACTGAGGCTTTGATACCATATTGTAATGTCCCCGACCACCCATGGTCGGGCCACGCTACATGAGGGAACACTTTCGTTCTCTCACTGTGGAACATATTGTAACATACCCAGTATTCAACTGAGCTATGCCACATTAATTTTATCTTCAAACTGCATGCAATTATAACATATACATACAACACTCTTGCCGAAACTTCACATATAAACGTAAACAAATAATTACATTCTGTAAATATACGATTTCATACTGAAATAACAGTAAACACAGACATGCAGCATATACAGGGAAATACCCATAAACATAAAGACAATTATAATCACACATATGATAAACCGTAACATAAGCATGTAAATAACAATGCAACATGTAAATTTATCATACGATTGGTACTTATCTTGGAAAGATTGTCACCAACTACGTCCAGACCATCCATGTTAAGCCCTAATATTGGCTCATTACCCATTAATTGGGGCATATTATATTAGTAATGTTATTTTATTTATGTCGGGTTTAGGCCATTAGTTGTAATTATACCTCCTAGTCTCCTATATATACCAAAGAGACATTTTCATTTTGAATCATCTTGTACTTGAACATTTAAGTGGGGTAAAAGGAGGTTGCCCCATTGAAGAGGATTATTATCTGAAATTATCTCTTTTTCAAGGCGTTGTTTACTTTTTCTGAGGTTTTTCTATGCTATATTGATGTTTGGTTCTTAACATATGGTATCAAAGCTCAAGGTCTTGGGGTTTCGCTGCTACATCTGAGACACCTTGGCATTTTTGCTATAATTTTTTTTCTAAAACATTTCAGAAGGAACGGCTTGGAGGATATTTAGTAGACAGATCAAGGTATGTTGGGTTCAAAATTAAGCTCCCGAGGCCTTATACTTTCGGATATACAACCTGTACAAGATAGGGTTCTAGAATCATCCTGAACTGAGTCATTGCGGAATTTTCTCTATAAATTTTTTTCTATAACGTTTCAGACCCTGAACTCTAGAGGTTATTTATATAAATGAGTAAGGTATCTGTGGTAAAACTTCATCCTCTGGGTCATCTTAAATTTGTAGATACACCCTGTGTAAGATAGGGTATCTGACTAGTCCTATTGACTAGTCTCAAGAAGGTGTTCCAGGTAAAACAATCATAACTTCTTCCTAGAGTATTCAAATTGCCTGGGACTAGTTTCATTAGATCGTGGACAGTCTGTAGTATTTTTGGTGCGAGTTTCATAATTTTATATCAATTATTTTGTGCGGGGCACGCTATACAAGAGAGATCTCCTGGAAAGGACAAAAATTGGCAAGTTGTGGGGAAGTTACCATAAATTCCACTTGGCACATCCAATTTTGATCAGACCTGTGACATTGCAGAGAAGAAATATTAGAGAACTACATAAAAGAAATTTTCATACCTAGAAGGGCCGAAACTTGGGAGATACAATAGAAGAAATATTGTCTAGCAGAACCACCTCAAAATTAAGGTTCAAAAGTGATACTTGGCCAACATGCCACCAAAAAAGGGAACTTCTACACCAAATAAGCCTCCATAAAATCCTACTTGGACTCTTGATGAAGGTGAAGAAATGTGTAGGGACATAAATGAACTACAAAAGAAGATAGATTCAATGGAAGCTAAGTTGGATACTAAGATGGATTCAATGGAAGCTAAGTTGGATACTAAGATGGATGGTTTAAAAGGGGAGATCATGGAAGTATTGAAAAATTTTGTAACAGATAAGACACTTGAAAGTGAAAATGCATCCCATGAAATTCATGATGAGGACACAAGGAAGGTGAATCAAGAATGGAGAAACTCCAACTTTGGTTTGAA
>ML786426.1:185643-196867 GCA_009831015.1 Picea engelmannii
CATTCCAAGGGTTGATGAATTCCATTTTCAAACCCTTCCTTCAAAAATTTGTGTTAGTATTTTTTGATGATATACTAATCTATAGCAAGTCTTGGGAGGATCATGTGTGACATGTTGACAAGGTGCTACAACTACTAAAGGAGCAAAAACTATATGCCAAACCATCCAAATTTTTCTTTGGAGTAAAGGAGGTAGAGTATTTGGGTCATATTGTGTCTCATGAAGGTGTCAAGGTAGAACCTAACAATATTAAGGCCATGATGGACTGGCTGATTCCAAAAACATTAAAGAACCTTAGAGGATTTTTGGGTTTGACAGGTTACTACCGCAAGTTTGTTCGGAATTATGGAAGAACTTAAAGAGGTGATGTGTAAATCTCCTGTCTTGACCACTCTAGACTTCACAAAAACCTTTATTGTGGAATGTGATGCCTCAGGAAATGGAATTGGTACTGTCCTAATGCAAGAAGGAAGGCCCCTAGCTTTTGAAAGTCGACCACTCAAGGTAAAGGACTTACAAAAACCTATTTATTAGAAGGAAATAATGGAAATACTACATGCATTGAAGAAATGACATCCTTACCTAATAGGTAGGCACTTCAAGGTAAAAACAAATCATGATAATCTTAAATACTTCTTGGAACAAAGACTATCTTTAGAAGAACAACAAAAATGGGTAACCAAGATATTGGGTTATGATTTTGAAATCGTCTATAAAAGGGGAAGCAAAATGTTGTGGCAGATGCACTCTCAAGAAACGATGAAGATGTTGAGGCCTTTCTCTATGCTATATCGATCATCCAGCCTGATTGGATAATAGAAGCAAGGGATGAATGGAAGAATGACAAAAAAGTGTGGACTCTCATTCAAAGGTTGCAGCAGGATTCCAGTGCATCAGATACATTTACATGGAAAAATGATTCTCTATGGTACAAATATCGCTTATATTTATGTAAGAACTCCCAACTCAAACAAAAGGTACTATTGGAATTGCACACCTCTCTAGTAGGAGGGCACTCGGGATTTTTGAAAACTTACCATAGAGTCAAGATGGATTTTTTTTGGGATGGCCTTAAAACTAATGTTCAAAGGTTTGTGGCAGAATGTTTGGTTTGCAACAAAATAAGGTGGAAACAATTAATACCCCAGGTCTTTTACAACCATTATCCATCCCAAGTCAACGCTGGGAGGCAGTTTCCATGGATTTCATCACAGGGTTACCAAAGTCTGAAGGAAAGAGTGTCATCATGGTGATTGTTGATAGACTGACAAAGTACACACACTTTTGTGCACTCTCTCATCCCTTCAAAGCTAGTACAGTTGCCACCACATTCATGGAGATAGTTCAAAATCTACATGGAAACCCAAAGATTATTGTAAGTGACAAAGATCCCATCTTCACTAGACATTTTTTGACATAATTATTTTCTTGTTTGGGTGCTCAATTGGATCATAGCTCATCCTATCATCCTCAATCTGATGGACAAACTGAGATAGTGAATAAATGTCTGGAAGGCTACCTTTGTTGCTTTGTCTCTGATAAACAAACACAATGGTTCAAATGGTTACCCTTGGCAGAATGGTGGTATAACACTTCCTTTCATACTGCAAAACAAATGACACCATTTATGGCACTTTATGGATACCACCCTCCTTCCATCACTTCTTCTCTAAAAGAAAAATCTAAGGTTCAAGCAGTGGAATATCACATCGAGAATCAACAACAAGTTCTCCAAATCTTAAAGAACAACCTGACGATGGCGCAAAATCACATGAAACAAAAAGTAGATGAACATCGTAGTGAAAGAAGTTTTGAAGTAGGGGATTGGGTGTTTTTAAGACTACAACCTTACAAACAAATGTCCCTCAAGCAAGCCAAGAAGGATAATAAATTATCACCAAAGTTCTATGGCCCTTATAAGGTGTTGCAAAAGATTGGTACTATGGCATACAAATTGGAGCTGCTTGCATCTTCACGAGTACACCCAATTTTCCATGTTTCATGCTTAAAGAAGGTTATAGGCGACAATATCCTAGTTCAAACTATATTCCCAGAAGTTCATGAGGAAGGAAAAATCATATTGGATCCTGAAGCCATCACTGACACAAGAATTCTCCAGCTGAGGAATAGATCCATTTTGGAGTATCTCATTAAATGGAGGAAACTACAGGCTGAAGATTCCACTTGGGAAGATGAGTCTTTTATACAAAAGCATCCAGAGTTACTCAAGCGTTGCAGACAACACTTGTCTCAAGGGGAGGGTCATGTTAAGCCCTAATATTGTCTCATTACCCCTTAATTGGGACATATTATATTAGTAATGTTATTTTATTTATGTCAGATTTAGGCCATTAGTTGTAATTATACCTCCTAGTCTCCTATTTATACCAAGGAGACATTTTCATTTTGAATCATCTTGTACTTGAACATTTAAGTGGGGTAAAAGGAGGTTTCCCCCTTGAAGAGGCTTATTATATGAAATTATCTCTTTTTCAAGGTGTTGAGTACTTTTTCTGAGGTTTTTCTATGCTATATTGATATTTTGTTCTTAACAGTCCACGAACCTCCCAGCCTTAGACTAAACTTTTCATCACTCTCAACAGTGAGTCAACCCCGAGTTGGGACTAAAATCCACCTGGGTAAAGGGATTCCTAACCAGGCTAAAGGCTCATAGACAACAGGAAAGACTATGTCTCAGGTGCTCACTCAACTAATAGCCTACAACCTCTCATTCCCCACATGCCTGTCCCACCCAAGGAAGTGTGCCCCTTCTCTTCTCAATAGTCCTTCAGCTACCCCACTTCCTTTCCAAGGCTTCAACAATAGGACGGACAGGAAGTCTCAGAGCATTGTAGTTGTCGTTTAGCACCTATAGGAAATCAATTCCCAATAATTCTCTCGCTTAGAGAATTTATCACGGGTCTAACAACCCGCCTCTTCAATTTCCCACGGGCTTGACAATCCGCTTCTTCAATTCTGCTCCCAAGATAACCAGGTACACCTACTGGAAATGGTTATGGAAATAGGCTCAGATACTATGAAATCAATGTCCAAAGGATAACTAACTACGTGAGTGAAATGGTCATGGAATCATTGACTGGATGACTGAATGATGGAAGGAATCATGGGAGAGATGACCATAAGAATGATGGAGAAAAAGTGTGTAAATGAACTAAGTCCCCATGATATGTATGCATGTCCCCAACTTGACACTTGTCATGTTGGAAGCTACTTTGGTCCACTTGTCCCCAACTTTAGAATCTTAGGATAAAATAATTATCCATACTTTATGTTTTAGAGAAATATTAATATAATATTCCTTTTTGGCTTAAGATCTCTATCTTATTCCTTTCCTTAACTTTTGGCCCTACCTTTCCCTAAATGGTGGAGTTCAGTCCCCCATCTCTTTTGTCATGGTCGGTCTGCGCGCAATGTAATGATCCCAAGCCATTATGCAAGGATCATCACTGTTTCAGTGTCTTTTTAAAACTTTTTCTGAGTGAGGTATTTCGTCAAACACTTTGTTGATCTACCCTTTAGATGTGTTTATATGTGTGTATGAAGCAAATAATAGAAAGACATAACCATGGAACATACCTCAACCATATGCAATAATATAGACAAGCCAAAACATCTCAATTCTTCTTTATTCATAAAATAGAGAAACCTGCTACAATGAAGATGTAGATTTGGAATGCTCAACAGATGGCCCAGAAGATAGACAATAGATCAGATCTGCTACAAAATTCTCCCGCTAATACAAAAGATGCCTCCAAAGGCTGAATGAGAAATGAAGATCAATACAAGCAGATCTAAATGCCAAACTCTCCAGCTGAAGAATGCCACGTTCCAATAGAAGGCTGAAACCCTCAATAACTCGGCCCTACTACCAAAAGTGTCCAATAACCCTAATAAATATGCCAACTGATAGCTCAGGTGATGGTAAGAACAACCTAGGTGACCAAATCTCCAAGATCCCTCTCAATCTCTGTAGATATGAAATCCCCGGACCCCCACTGAATGGTGCGCCCCACTGGATGACTGAAACCCTAGATAATTCGGCCTTGCTGCCAAAAGTGTCTAATCACCCTAATAAATATGCCAACTGATATATCGGGTGATGGTAAGAACAACCCAGGTGACCGAATCTCCAAGATCCCTCTCAATCTCTGTAGATCTGAAATCCCCCACTGAATGGTGCACCCCACTGGGTGACTGAAACCCTAGATAATTCAGCCCTGCTAAAGGAGGCCTCCAAATGCTCTGAAACTCTCCAGAAATATAGATTGGGACACTGCAAGTCACTAGGTAAAGTCTCAAGGTCAGATCTGAAGTGTAACCCCTCCAAACGGACTAGATATGGATCTCAAAAAAAGCCCTCCTTCTCTTCAATTCGCCCCACTGCTCAAGAAATAACATGAGCCATAAAAATGTCTCAGAAAGAACTAGATATGATGTCCAAGGCCCTGCAATGAAAACCCAAGTGATAGAATCCTCAACGACCCTGCCAATCTCCTACAACGAATCTCTCTCCAAAGATGGTGTGCCCCTCTTGCTGGAATCCCTCAACTGGTGTGCCCTCTCTCTATCTGCACATGAAATTGATCTAGAATACTCCTACAACTGAGTAGATCTAGAACTAGAATGGTGTGGGAGAGTATTTCATCTCCGAGACCAAGCTTGGGACAACATAGGTGGAATCTTTCACCACCGAATCGTCCTCTAGGGTTTATTATGTCAAAACCCTCAAAACCCCCAATATTGGGCTCACTAGCTAGAAGCCAGAAATCAAAATAAGATCATACATGAATCAATGAGAAGAGGCACTTGCCTTTCCTTTATACTTTTTGGCTCACCTTGTCCCTCCAAAGTGAATTTCATTTTATTAATATGTAATTAATTAATTAAATCACTTTAATTAATTAATTAACCTTTTTACCTTTGAAAATCTCCTTATCTCTCCTTGTGGCTTCCCTGGCAACTGAAAGTCACTTCTATCCATCCCATCCTATAGTGTTTCTCCTCTTGATTCCAATGAGCTATTACACTGAGAGGTTCCTCCAAGTAATGTGCCCAAAATGACCTCTTCAGTGAATTCCATTGACTTATAGCTCAAAATAGTCAAAATCATGGAAATCGTCGGAATGCAACGAAACCAAAGCCAATCTGTACGGAATGGCTCATAATGATGGAATATGATCATCAATGCAAGATGGACCCCACAATGCCTCTCAAATACCCCTATACTTTCTCTAGCACCCATCTGGCTACTCCGGTCATCATAAATCTTTGCCCTGTGATGATGTCCCAAAGTGGGGACATTACAGTCCTCCCTGCTAGAAAATTGCTTGTCCTCAAGAAATACCCAAATCCCCCGAGGTAAAATACCAGGATCCCATGTCCACCTGTGAGATACATAGTTGAACCCATCCAACGATGAACAATAACACACTCCACCCCCTGGATCCCATATCAGGAAGTGAACTGCAATACTCTATGAAGAACAGTCCTGGAAGATATCAACTCTGTGAACCTCCTGCACCTGACCCATGGCCTCATCTCGGAATGAGTCCATCCTCCAAATCTCTACCAAGATCCACACGGTCTCCATCAACTGCACATGATGATGCTAGAATGAGGTACTATAAGATCTCCATGAGGCACCCTCAAGCGTTGTGATAAATGGAAAGTTAGAATAACTTTCCCCTGCAATGGTCCACTCTCCCCTGTCGGTCAATGAATTTCTCAATCATGCAATCCTCGGGTCCCATGATAACCTCTGTCGACGATCCTCCTACTGACACTGCACTACTCTGTCCCTGACTATTTGTCCCCTGCATACATACAGGATCCTCCTCACTGGGATCCTCAAGTTGAAATACCTGTGACCACCGAACCTGCTACCCAGAAACTGTATCGGCATAGACATATCTGTAGAATAAGTACCTATCCAAATGTCTCCATGCCCTATCATGATGATCAAGAGGAAGAAAAGGTCTTGCCCCATAGGACAAGTACCTGCTGACCCACTCCAAACCAACCTAAGGTGGAGTGTGTGGCTCTCTGGCACCACCTGGGTCGTCATGTAGTGAAACGTCCTGCTAACCAAGTGAACTCCCGGATCCCATGGAAAACTTGGAAGTTTATCACTTCCAGTCTCCGCTAGATGCTCTTGTGCTGGGCTGATCATTGTTGGAAACCCACTGCGCTCATCTGTCATCACCAAGTCTATGATGCTCACCATCACACACCAAGTCTCAAATATCTGTCTAACATGGTCCACCTCTGACCTTCTATATGCCGTAAAAGTACTCCTATCATATAGTCTCGGCCTACTCACTCTCCATGCTCCTAACCATGGCCTATCCCTCCTCATGTTGTTGTCTATGATAAAAGTGCCAGGACAGGCTAATAGAAACATTTGCAGCTGACTATAGGACTGGGAGGTATCACATGCTTTGGTCAATCCCAATGATTCGACCAGAAGATCATCTATCGGTATCCATGAAAGATTCTCTCCTGTGGTCATCATTGAGTCCTAACCATCCAGTACAACCAGAAGTAACCCCTCCGACTGCTGGTCAACCAACCTCCATATCTCATCTACCATGCAACTACTGAAATGGTGAAGGTGATCTCCCACAACTATGTGATTTTGCAGAGGAGTGACATCTACATACTCCCCTAAGTGTGTCTCCTCTCTGCAAGGCACTATACCCCTATGAATGCCACCATACACCTCGACATATCTCTGTGAGATATCACTCATCACAGTATGCTTCAGCATACTCATGTCATCTCCCGCAAACTCATGTTGCATCACAGATCCTGGGTGTATAGCTGGATCAATATCTATATGGAGATCAACCACTCCCAAGACACAAATGGAAGTGTCCCCCATCGACTGGTGCTCCTCTGCTAGAACATCAACATCCTCTATCAATGTGACTGACTGATACATCTGACTATCCACTAAGACAGATGAAGTGGATCTCTGACGAATATCCTCAAGAGACCCATCTGATATAGACTATGATTCTTGAAGGGCGGTCTATGTGCCTCTCAAGAATCCTCGAGTGCTCTCCAACTCCTGAGTGAGTCGGTCTACCTCCAACTCCTGCCCCCTTAGGGCCCTGTGATACAACTCGCCACTCCCCAGTAGGTAGTCTCTGTCTATCAACAACTGCTGGTAGTTAGTCCTCATCATAGACACTCTCTCCCAGAGAGTGTGAAAATCATCCATGGAAAATCCTCTATATGAGCTACCCTGTGCCACTGATGCTCTCCAACCGTAATCTGCCATCACTGCATGCATGTCATCAATATCTCTAGTGGCTGCCCTGATCATAGCCTCACTAACTCCCAACTGTGTTGCTAAGTGGTGTGACTCCTGATCATAGTCATGATGGGGTACCCCCTCATGCCTCTCACTGCTACTGCCATCACTAACAACACTCTTTGCAGAAGATAAAGTGATGAACTGCCTGCTGTCTATTGTGCCACTAGGTACTCTTGTATGCCACTGCATCCCATCACTAGATGCCATCTCCCCCTGACTCACACCGTATCCTGTATGAGCAGCTGTATCCTCATGTGCACTCAACCTGCTACTATCATTTGTGCCTGGATCCCATATAGTTGTATCCAGACACGTGCTATTGTCATCCTGACTGCCAAAGAGTGTATCCTCATCCATGCAATCTGATCCTGGAAGTAAGTGCTCCATCCACCTGTCAACCTCTGCCATCTTCTCAACCACTGGAGTCTCCAATAGTTGTGACTCCATCTCCTCTGACTGACCTGTATGTGTGGGGTCAACTGCATGTACGTCCTGTACCTCCTCCTGGATATGTAGGTCTACCTGTCCATGGTGTGCATCCCTCACACTAGGCTCATCCATCATACTTGACATGCCACTGATCTCCTCATCTGATGTGTCTATCATGGGTGTCTGAACAGGTGTCAGATGTGTCACGGCCCCCATAGGAAGCTCATCATCTCTAGGTGCTAACACGTGTGACTCCTCACTAGTGTCACCACTCTGCTGAAGCATAAGGTCATCAATGGTATGTGATGTGTCTGCTGAGACACTGGGGCTATCGTCCTATCCATACAGCTGCCTATCCACTACACAAGGGTCATCCTCCTCCTCAAGCGTGAAACATCATTATCCTCTGTGCAAGAGTCATCATCACTATCCTCCGAGGTAGAGTCACTATCACTATCCTCTGTGCAAGAGTCACTGTCATCATCCGACTGCTCTGAATCCACATCTATCACTCCATCCTCACACACCTCACCCTCACTGTCATGACATGCCTCAATAATTCGCTCCTGATCTTTACCCCTGCACCTATGATCTATTTCCCATGGCCCCTTGCAACTGTGGCAAGGTTGCATGATCCTACTGGGCATGGGGTTTCTCTGTTCTTCCCACCATATAGCTGCTTCTTTTTTCTTTTCACCTGCTATGATCATCCCCTGTAAAATACCCCATTTTCTCCAATGGGGATTTCTAAAGGCTGCATATTGTAGGAAGGTTATTGTAGCCTTAGTTTCCTTGCTAAGGTCGTCATACATGATCTCCAACCATGGTATCTCAAAGGCTATCTTATCCACTTCTTCCCAACTATCCATTTATCCCTATGAAAGACCCCTCAGGTTTGCAGGATTTAAGCTCTGATACCACTGTAATGATCCCAAGCCATTATGCAAGGATCATCACTGTTTTGGTGTCTTTTTAAAACTTTTTCTGAGTGAGGTATTTCGTCAAACACTTTGTTGATCTACCCTTTAGATGTGTTTATATGTGTGTATGCAGAAAATAATAGAAAGACATAACCATGGAACATACCTCAACCATATGCAATAAGATAGACAAGACAACACATCTCAATTCTTCTTTATTCATAAAATAGAGAAACCTGCTACCATGAAGATGTAGATCTAGAATGCTCAACAGATGGCCAAGAAGATAGACAATAGATAAGATCTGCTACAAAATGCTCCCGCTAATACAAAATATGCCTCCAAAGGCTGAATGAGAAATGAAGATCAATACAAGCAGATCTGAATGCCAAACTCTCCAGCTGAAGAATGCCATGCTCCAATAGAAGGCTGAAACCCTCAATAACTCGGCCCTTCTGCCAAAAGTGTCCAATCACCCTAATAAATATGCCAACTGATATATCGGGTGATGGTAAGAACAACCCAGGTGACCGAATCTCCAAGATCCCTCTCAATCTCTGTAGATCTGAAATCCCCCACTGAATGGTGTGCCCCACTGGATGACTGAAACCCTAGATAATTCGGCCCTACTGCCAAAAGTTTCCAATCACCCTAATAAATATTCCAACTGATAGATCGAGTGATGGTAAGAACAACCCATGTGACCGAATCTCCAAGATCCCTCTCAATCTCTGTAGATCTGAAGTCCCCCACTGAATGGTGCGCCCCACTGGGTGACTAAAACCCTAGATAATTTGGCCCTGCTGAAGGAGGCCTCTAAATGCTCTGAAACTCTCCATCAATATAGATCGGGACACTGCAAGTCACTAGGTAAAGTCTCAGGGTCAGATCTGAAGTGTAACCCCTCCAAACGGACTAGATCTGGATCTCAAAAAATGTCCTCCTTCTCTTCAATTCTCCCCACTTCTCAAGAAATAATTTGAGCCATAAAACTATCTCAGAAAGCACTAGATTTGATGTCCAAGGCCCTGCAATGAAAACCCAAGTGATAGAATTTTCAACGGCCCTGCCAATCTCCTACAACAAATCTCTCTCCAAAGATGGTGCACCCCTCTTGTTGGAATCCCTCAACTGGTGTGCCCTCTCTCTATCTGCACATGAAATTGATGTATAATCCTCCTACAACTGAGTAGATCTAGAACTAGAATGGTGTGGGAGAGTATTGCATCTCCAAGACCAATCTTGGGACAAGATAGGTGGAATATTTCACCACCGAATCATCCTCTAGGGTTTGTTATGTCAAAACCCTCAAAACCCCCAATATTGGGCTCACTAGCTAGAATCCAGAAATCAAAATAAGATCATACATGAATCAATGAGAAGAGGCCCTTGCATTTCCTTTATAATTTTTGGCTCACCTTGTCCCTCCAAAGTGACTTTCATTTTATTAATATGTAATTAATTAATCAAATCACTTTAATTAATTAATTAACCTTTTTACCTTTGAAAAGATTCTTATCTCTCCTTGTGGCTTCCCTGACCACTGAAAGTCACTTCTATCCATCCCATCTTGTAGTGTTTCTCCTCCCAATTCCAATGAGCTATTACACTGAGAGGTTCCTCCAAGTAATGTGCCCAAAATGACCTCTTCAGTGAATTCCATTGACTTATAGCTCAAAATAGTCAAAATCATGGAAATCGTCGGAATGCAACGAAACCAAAGCCAACCTGTGCAGAATGGCTCATAATGATGGAATATGATCATCAATGCAATATGGACCCCACAATGCCTCTCAAATACCCCTGTACTTTCTCTAGCACCCATCTGGCTACTCTGGTCATCATAAATCTTTGCCCTGTGATGATGTCCCAAAGTGGGGACATTACACGCAACGATGTATTTTATATTAATCATGAGACATATACAAAATATGTGCATTGGCCTTTAACATCTAGGCGCTTTGGCCTAATTCCAAAACATAAGCATCCCAACTTATAATAACTGGCTCACCAGCCTATAACACATATCATATACACAAGGCTTGCTGACCTCCATACTGCGTGCACTTTAGTTATTGTGTGCGGTATCCAATAATGTGCACACTACATCATTTTACTACGCAGTACCTGCGCGCACTATGCCATGAAAGGTGCATTACAAAATGATGTCAAAACAACTCGCTAGCATAAGTACAGTTACATTACATTTACAATTGGGTTCAACCGAGGGATATTACAGTAGGGGGGAATAAGTTTGGATTGATAATTAAGGTTTTTCTAGAATCAATCTCTATTGGGATACTTTTTTGTCTTAGTATTGAAGGTATTGATTCTAAAGGAGGATCGCCATCAAGGTTTTTTTTTTCATGTTCTCTCATTACAACATCTAAAATTTAGGCTATTGGCTAGACGACTGATGGGGGGTTGCGGATAAAACTACTAATAGTATCATCCTTTGTTTCATCCTTGAAACAAAGGGCCTTACCAAGCATAATAATTGGATGTACACCACTTTCTTTCGGCTCAAATTCATCCC
>ML786426.1:230571-254236 GCA_009831015.1 Picea engelmannii
CTCCATCAATCAGAACTGACACTCTCTGTCCTTGTAAGACCCCTCTCATCCTGAAGGTGTTGAACTTGGGTACCCCACTGATAGATGCCAATGTAGCCTTCTCTCCAGCCGCACAGTCTAGTTCTGGAACCTCCTCTTCTACTGCCTCTAACGTTTCGGCCTCCATGTTTTGTATCTGACCATACTCATCCTCTTCTTCATCATATGAAGTGACCTCAGTGTAATGTACCTGTCCTTGTCCCATGCACTTGTGTGAGGGATTCCATGGCTCCTTGCATGTGAAGCAGAGTTGCTTCCTTCTCAGTTCCCTCACGGTGTTGTCATCTATTCTGCCACAACCCTTTTCATAACCCTTAGGATCACGTCCTCCCTGGTTTATTGGAGGCCTTTGATCTCTTCCACCATTGTTAAGAGGTGGTCTGGGTATGAATTTTGGTTTAGCAGCTGGACCCAGATCCCTCGTCTTCCAAATGGCTTCCTGTAGGCTGGTAGGCTTGAAGGCCTTAACCCAACCCTTCAAGGGTTTCATCAATCCTTCTGTAAAGAGCATCATGAGCCTGGTTGTGGACATATCTCGCACCATCACTGCCAACCTCTGGAACTCATCAATGTATGCCTCAACCGTACCTATTTTCTTGAGTTGGGTGAGCTCCCGAAAATGTAACTCAGGATCTCCTAGATCAAATCTATCAATGAGCCTCTGAGTGAATTCTTTATAGGATACAATCTGGTTGTGTCTGAGTGTGGTGAGCCCATGGTACCACCAGTCGTGGGCCTTTCCATCCAAGTACATAGTGGAAAACTTGATGGCCTCCATCTCTCTCATGGGGTTAAGATGCAGGTAAGTATCCAACTTCTGCACCCATGTTTGTGCTGTCAGCTTAGTCGTACCATCAAAGTATGGAATCTCTATCTTCCCTGTGCTTCGCTCAAACTCAAAGTTTCCCCCGTGGTTCGTCCTAGATTGGTTTTTGAACCTGAGTTGACAATACTGGTCTAGGGACATCTGTCTTTGAACTTTCATATCCAAGCTATAGTATTCTCTGGTACTCCTGGCTAATTGTTCCACAAAATCTTCAACCTGTTCATGCTGCCCTTGCTCATCTGTGAATGTGGGCATGTATGGTCTGGGGTTAGCTTTGCTACTTGAGTGTTGGCCTAGCGGTTCATCCATGAACACCGTCATGTATGGCCTATGATTGGTCCAGCTACCCATCTTCCCATGGAACATACCACCTCCAAGACTTCCTTCGGATCCCGGTGCTTTCTCTGGGTTATACCTGACTTCCTCATGGGTTCCACTGGACCTTCCAACCTCCTTATTCTCATATGTATCACGATATTTTCCTCGATGGGTTACTTGCATCAGAAGGTCAGTTATCCTAGTTTGGTTCTCGTTCATTTTATGTAGATTCTCATCAACTTTCTTCAAGGTTTCAGAGATTTCAGCCTGTCCCCTTTTGTTGGTTTCCTGATACTCATCCAACTGCCGGACCAATGTTCTTTCTGTGCAGTTCATGTTTTGTTGGAACTTACCAAATTTGGCTACTAAGAGAGCCAAGCCCTGAGGCTCATGGTCGTCTCCTAACCCTTCCATTTCTGCCTCTGTTTCACTGTTGTTTTTCTTCCTCGGACCCATAACAATTCCCCTGTACTTCTGCATGCACCGATCTCTCCACAGGTTTGGAGGATAGAGGCTCTGATACCACTATAATGATCCCAAGCCAAATTATTTCTTGGAAGCACTAACTACTACTAGTTTATTGAGTTATTAAGTGCATACAATATTCATCAACACATGGAGATCACAATATATTCAAGATGTAGAAGCACAAGCAAAGATCTGACCTTTTTATTATGAGCAATGTAAGATCAATACAATAGATGGCTGATCTGGCATAAAACTCAGATGGCCATACAAGCAATAGATATGAGCTGCTACAAAATGATCCCGACAATACAAAACAAGCCTCCAAAGGTTGGATATACAATGAAGACTAAATCAAGCAGATCTGAGCCGTACTAATGCTCAACCTCCAAGTTGGAAAGTGCCACGTCCTGCTAGAATGCTAAAGTCATGAATAATTTTTCCCTTCTACCAAAAGTGTCCAATCATCCTGAGGAATATGCCAAATGATAGATCGGGCAACTGTAAGGAAAACCCAGATGTCCAAATTCCCAAATCCACTCTCAAACCCCGTAGATCTGAATTCTCCACTGAATGGTGTGCCCCACTGGATGACTGAAACCCTAGCTGGTTCAGACCTGATGAAGGAGGCCTCGAAATGCTCTGAAAATCTCCAAGAATATAGATCGGGCTATGAGAATCCCGTGGGAGAAGTTTCAGGCTCATATCTCAAGCAGATCTCCCTAGATCTGAGTTTTACTGAATCACAAGACGTCCCCTATGGCTCCATGACGTCCCAATCTACAGACAAATGTAGAATGATGATAACCGTCCAGAAAATCCCTCAAACTAATGGTCCTACCCCTGCAAACAAAACCCAACTGTCGGAATGGCCCCAGACCCTCAGGATAAGCTGGATCGAACCTCCCTCGATAAGCTGGCCCTGAGACTAGAATGGTGTGAAGGAGTCTTTCATCCCCGAGACCAAGCTGTGGAACAAGGTGAGCGGATATTTCACCACTGAGTTTCTCACAAGGGTTTTTACAACAAAACCCCCAAACTGAATGCTCAAGAGCAATAGAAAATGCTAATCCAAAACTAGAATGCCTAATAGGTGCACCCCAACCTCTTACTTATACTTTTCCTTCTAATTCTTTGTTGAGTTAGTTTAACTCCCAGGGTTAATCTTCTATTCTTCTGTTGAGTTATCTTTTACTCCTTTATCCTTTTCCTTTCTTAAGTCAACTTAAAAATATAACTTTTAACTTCTTGACTTTTCCCCCCTCAGTGTGAGACTATGACCTAGTGGGGGTGCCCAGGACACTGAGTCTCCTCATCACCTCTCTAAGAGGTGGGGGACATTACATGCTCTATCAATGCCAAAGATCAACAGGAAGAAGGAAATTTGTCACTATTGATGAAAGACTGCTATTTGTTTGAGGCAAATAATCAAGCCGAGCCATCTAAGTTGATATCACATCTGGTGGAGAAGTGCGTTATTTGCAAGGAGCATGCAAAGAGGCAGGTTTCAGGTACCATATGAGGACAGAGATAAATAAATGAAACTTTTCGACTCCTTTTGATTGTAACTGAAAACCTATGGAACTATTGAGATTCCAACGCATAAAAACTTCTATAAATTTACATTTTGAAGAAAGAAACAAGGTTGGACCTTTTTTATTAATTGTAATAGAGACTGTCTCTTTTCAAGACTTAATACAAAGCAATACGAAGATTCCTAATTCCGTCACTACTGTGTTATGAGTTTGTTCTCTCTGTTATTTCATATTCATTCCTATTTCACTTGTATATATATGATGAATGTTGCATTGCAATTTAGTAAAACTTCTACTGTAGTGATTAATATTTAGCTATCTATTGTTTACAGTTTTTCCTCTGTATCGGCTACTCGCAGGTACAAGACCTGTAAATCTTTAGGTTGTCATATTTTATGCTTCATCGGATCATTTCTTATCTTATTTTCTTCTTCTGCTTACATAGTGAGATTCTCCCTCGATAAGAGCCTTATTCGATAAATAGCTTAATGTTTTTCTCCATAATTCATACACCATTTATTTCAATATAACGTAGTTACGGAAAAAGGCCTTTGGTTTGCAATTTGCTTTTAATATTGATTTCTCAAAGTTCTCTTTTATAAAATCAAATTGATACAACATAAAAACTTTCGGATTTCTTTAAGTTTTTTGTTCCTCTATGACTGTCCCTGTTGTAAGACAACCCAATATTGAGCCCGGTTTGACAGATCAAACCCATATCGCTTTAAATCTCTTTGATACCATACTTAAAACGCCTAACACCCAGGTAGAACTTGAACATTCATGGGCTGCAATTGAAAGGGATATAAACATCCAGGAACAGTTGGAAGCCAGGCAGCTACAACCTAGAAATCAACCCTAGCTTTCTTTCCCGAAGGTATACCCTCCTCTTTTTTTACATCTTACTAACTTTTGGATGCCTAGACACTGTAATTTTTAAAGTCTTAAGTACAGACTCTGGAACAACACATCCAGTTGGTGCTGGAACACTTAGGTAGTTGTTTCTTCCTTCTAGTGGGTGATAGAGAAACCAGGGAGTTGGTGCTTCCTTCTAGTAGGTGCTAGACAAACCAGAGAGTTGGTGCTCTCAGCAAGTTGCAGCTTGAAGAATAGAGGTGGTAGCCTCACAATGAGTTGGTGCTCATAAGAATGATAATGTAAAGAAAATAAATATTACTTATCATATCAAGAAGACAAGTTTTTTCCCTTTATGGGTTTCCTTAGGAAATATCTGTCTTTGTATATTTCATGTGTGTGATTGATGTTTAATATTCTATTTCTTACTTCCTTGGATCATTGTGATCGTCATTAAGTGTTCTATAAATAGTTTAAAATGGGCATAATTGTTTAATCACAGTAACAACTGATTCAACCCCCCTCTCAGTTGTCCAACACCTCTTGAGCTCCCCAGGCATAAACCAATAATGTCCTCAAGTGGTTCGTTTGATATATCGCCCTTCCCTATTAGGTTCAACATATCTAGACAGTCATCCCTCATACCTTGAATCAGAATTAACTTTAAAATGTCATTATCCAAATCATTATGTTTAGATCTATGTAAATTATATTTTAGGTGTTCAACATAATCCTCCAGGCTCTCTTCCTCCTTCTGAGACATTTTTAAAAGTTCCTCCCATTGGTCTCTTGTTCTTTAATAGTCCTAGTATTTTCTATGAAATGTATGTTTCATATTATCCCAGGAAGTGATAGAGTCAACACCAAGGACCATGAACCATCTTAATGTTGAACCCTTTAGGGTAGATGGAAATATTTTTAGTTTCTTAGCATTTGTAGTGTAATCATAGCTTTGGCATAGAACTCCAAATTCGAACATGAAGGTGTCTATGTCTTCACTTATCTAACCGTGAAAATTTAGAAGTGCAGACAGAGGTATATTCTTCACTAGTAACAGTCCTGGAATGTTCTCAATAGGGAAATTTTCCAGGAATGGTAACAGTCCTGGAATGTTCTTGGAAGGTCTAAACTGTGTCATTTCCATTTTCATTTTCCATGTGTCTTTGCCACAAAGTACGAAGATTTTGCCAATTAGGCCTAGGGATATTTTATGTTTTTGGGATATTTTTTTAAATTTGTTCAAGGTGCCCAACAACACTCCCCATATCCAAAATAGGGTTATCGGTGAGGTTAAGAATGGGCTGATTATTTTATGGCATGTTATTAGATTGACTCACTTCTATCCTAGAATCTCAATGTTCCTGATTCTCGTTTTTGTAATGTTCTAGACCTTCTGTCAAATATTGATATTCAACCTCTCATGTTGTCGTTGATGACTCTTCGCAAAAAGAGGACTAAGAATCCACCCTTCTTCATGTTTTAGTTTTCTTATGCCCCCCCCACCCCCCGAAGCTGATGACTCCACTTTGTTTATTAAGTCTTGAATATATGCCAACCATCCTTGATATGGATTTATTTTTCCACTAGGTCCCCTTCCTCTTCCTATATTTTTCGGGGTCGGTTGTTCTTCTCTTGTTTTATTCATGCATCATATATCATGTGATTCATCAATATAATGTTAGGTATTATTCATGTTCCCTTAATAACCTCCCCAACAACGACGCCAAAAATGTTGGTATGTTTAATTGTCTAATTAAATCGTCCATTACATTCAATTGTCAACCCACATTAAGTAATTTATTACAAGGTCATTGTGCAGTGTATATGCAGACAAAGGAATATCCTAACACTTTCTAGTGAGTGAAATCTACTAATACTAACTCACAGACTCTCAACATAATTACTGTGAACAAACCAGATTCTTATATCGACTTAAAGATGTAATCAAGTAATATGCTTATAAATAATCCATAAGGATCAATCCACCTTCTACTGAAACTGAACCAGTTGCAAATTATCCAATCCTTACTACTAAAATCAAATGGAATCTTAAGGAAAATCACAAATTATGTTTATAAAAAAGAAAGGGACATGTATGTCAACAATTCCAATCCTTTATTGTAACTGAACAATACTTTTTCATTAACTAGAAACAAATTCTTGTTGAATCCAACAATATTCTTCTATAAGAGAAAACACCCTCGCTGCAATTAATCAAAACATACTCCTACAGAATTAAAATTGAAATGATTGCTCAATTCAATTCGAAACCCACGGATGCAGAATTGGAATAAAGAACTTATTGAAAATAAATCAAGAACACACTCATGTGGAATTGAAGTGAACACTTGTTGCAATGAATCAGAACACTTGCTTAAATAAATTAAGAACACACTCATGGACAATTGAAAAGAACACTTGTTGGAATGAATCAGAAACACACTTGTACTGAATTGAATCAAGAACACACCAGTAATAAATCAGACTGTAACAACTATATTTAAAACAATTCACTCACAACAATCATCTGCACCAGAATTAAACTAAGGAAACGTAATGACAAGACAATATACTTTACACTAATCTAATTAATAATATAGGAACATCAACCCTGCTAAAGAGGAGGGCCCTTCCTACTTAGCAGGGGAAGAAAAACTATAGAAATTGCAACTTTAATCACTCATGAATTGATATAACAAATTTCCAGATCTTTATTATTCAATCAAAAGGTGCATATACAATTGTTGTTCCTCATTAGTTCATCAACTATTCTCTAGTTTCCTAAAACGATTCTAACTTTGGAGCAAGGATGTTCTACCCTTTTAAACTCTTTCTTCCTCTTCTGATCTTGGAAAAATTACAATTATGAACATCCTTGAGAATCTTTTGATTCTCAAGATGTTCGATGCCATCTTAATTAGGAAGATACAAGAGGATACAAAATATTTCCTGTAATCGATTACAACTTGCATAAATGACTTTTATAGAAATATTTGGCTTAAATGTCTTATTTATTTGGGTGGACAACCCATGTGTATAACATACAATAGTTGTGACTTAAGGTAAGATACATCATCAAGATAAATCAATCCTTGTCATATGGGTCCACGGATCAATGGTCTAGTCATCATCATGTGGTGATCCTTTGGTGGTAACAAAATTTTGCAGTAGCAGTGTTGTTGATTAATTGAGTTGGTTTTCATTGATGTGGACCCTTGAAGAAAGTCCAACAGAAAATTATGGTATCCCCAAAAGTATGGTTAAGGAACTTGAGTTTGTTTGATGTATAATGGTATGAATATTAGTATTTTTGTAGGTAATACTATTCTATATGGATAGTACATGTCATGCAATTTTCGGTGATATGTGGAACGTCACATAACTCCTCACAGTTAGATATTTATGGCCTTGTGAAGTTGGAGAACCCTCTTGAGTTATCTAGAAGGTCAAAGAAGTCAAATTATTCTAGAAACCCCTAGAAGAAGTTGACTAGTCAAAGTGGGTGAAACTGGGAGTTAATCATGGTTTAAGTTGTTGCAATAAGAAAATAATTAAAAATAAATTAATTGCAACTAGAAGTGGAGAGTTTACCATTTGTGGATAAAGTAGTTATAAGTGAACAAGTGGTTAGAAGTGGGTTATCCCTAAAAGAAGGAAGTTGGGTTAAGTTGGTTATTAGGTAACTCCTAGAGTAAGCTACCTGGAGAGTATAAATAAGAGAGAAAGGGTATCCTATTAGGACCAATTGAGCACATTAAATATCTATTATTGTGTAAGTTTTATTGCAAGTACTCACTGATAAATATGAATTTACACAAGTTTGAGGTATCATGAAGGTTTGACGGTGAAAGTTTCAAAATTACAGAAATATTGGAAAAAAAAAACCTTAGTTTTTTAGGTGTACGCAGGTTGCATTGGAGAAGGGAAAGTATGTATGTGGGCTGGCAGTATAAAAAGACATGTACATCTGGGAAAATCCATAAAATCTTGAGTTGCTAAATATACCAGATTATCAAAGTCTGAAAGAAATCTCCCAGGAAGGTCTACAATGATCAAGTACAACATATCTATCTACATATTCAAACGATATGTCATATTCTTATGTGTAGTTGGATATTGTTGTCTCCATGAGATATAGTTATGGGAGTTTGAGGTTTTTCTGTAGAGAGGGTGTTGGTTGTATGGTACTTATGGTATGAGCTAGATCTACATAAATACATCATTGGTATGTCGGTATTATTCATTGGTTCATCTTGTTGGTTCAAGTGTTGAAACATAGTTTGCATTTCTTGGTACATGGTTAAGGGTTTTGGTTGTGAAGTCGTTATGAAGTTGTTTGTATGGTGTGAGGTTGCATATTAGTAAGGGATTTATTTCTAGTCCATGTGAGGATTATTACACGTGTTCTTGATTGTACACACATGTATGGCACATGAATAGAGAGACATAGATGCACTTGGTTAAGGGATGTACAAGATGATGTATGAACAAGGTACAACTATAGATAAGACATAGTGATAGGTTGCAGGTTGATGTGACAGAGGCATCAAAGTGTTTGAATTTTTAGAGAAGGTGAAATGAATATATTTCTGAAGGTGTATGCAGGTTGTAGTATAGATAGGTCATGTACATACATAGGCTATAGTATAGA
Source organism: Picea engelmannii (assembly GCA_009831015.1). Taxonomy (NCBI): domain Eukaryota; kingdom Viridiplantae; phylum Streptophyta; class Pinopsida; order Pinales; family Pinaceae; genus Picea; species Picea engelmannii. Next base: position 239,261 of record ML786426.1, read on the forward strand.
TAGGGCATGTACATATGTGAGATGCAACGTATACAGGTCACATACCTATTGGGTTTTGTTGGTACATGATGAATACATGTACATGTTGGTTATAGGTCAATGGAAAGAATATGTGGTTGTATCCACCTTCTGATTGTAGCCAAAAAACATAGGGGGTTGTAGCCTCCTTCTGGTTGTAGCCAAAGAATCAGGGAGTTGGAGCTTCCCTCGGGTTATAGCTTGAAAAATATAGGAGGTCGGAGCCTCCTTCCATTTGCATCTAGAGAAAAAAAGAAGTTGGTGATTCCAATGAATGTAATTCTTAAAGATATATAAGAAAAATAATTATGTGGTTTTCTCCCACATTAGGTTTCCATGTAAAAATACTGGTGTATTGCGTATGTGTATGATTTTTCATTTTTCATGGTTTATTTACTCTGCACTTGTTGAATGATAATGGTATATTGATCATAAAGATAAATAACACTTACATTCTATGGTTGAAAGTATTAAAAATCTCTATTATTGATTCACCCCCCCTCTCTTTAATTCAACAATTGGTATCAGAGTGGGTTACTTCAGAAATCAGTTTAACCAATAGAAGGTAGATCATGGAGAGAAACAATATGTATAAAAATGGAATACCATAGTTTGATGGATATAACTATGCATTCTAGAGTAGAAGGATGAAAACATATATACAGGCACAAGGATTCAAGGTTTGATGATCAGTAGTAGATGAATACAAAGAACCTATTGTTCCTCCAAAAAATGAAAATGGAAGGAAGCTCAGTTTGAATAATTCAAAAGCCAAAAATGCTATCCTAAATGGTCTAGTTGATTCAATATATGTCAAAGTTATGCATTGCAGCTCAACAAAGGAGATTTAGGATAAAATTCAGAATGTTTATGAAGGAGACACAAAATTCAAGGAAACAAAGATTCAAACTTACAAAGGTCAATTTGAACAGTTGAAGATGAAATAAGATGAAAATATTGCAGTGTATTTTTTACGAGTTGATGAAATAGTGAATGCAATCAGAGGTTTGGGAGAAGAAGTTAATGAATCCATAATTGTTCAAAAAGTGTGAAGATCTCTTCCAATGAGATTTGATCCTAAGATCTCAGCACTAGAAGAAATAACAGATATGGACATGATAAGCATGGATGAGCAACATGGAATATTCAAATCCTATGAAATGAGAACCGAATAGGAGAATCTAGTCACAAAAGAAGCAACATTCAAAGAATCCAAGAAGTCTAATAAAAAGAGAAAACAAAAGGTAAATTCAGATAGCAACAACAGTAAATCTCAGAAGATGATGAAGTAGCTAACTTCACCAAAAGGTTTAAAAAGAGTACCAACGAAAAATACAGAGGTAATCTTCCATTGATTTGTTTTAATTGTAATGGTATTGGTAATTTTGATAACAAATGCCCCCATAAGAAAAAGAAATGAAATGAAGAATATGATTCAAATAGAAAACAAATGTATAAAGGAAAAAGAACTAAAAATATTTTTTTCAAGAAAAGCCTTTGCACAAAAGAAGAAAACACCTCATCAAACGAAGATGAAGACAATGAAAGTGAGACAGAAAGGGATATATTCATGGAAATAGAAAATTACGATGAAGAAGGAACCGAAGAAGAATATGAAGAGGCAAAAGTTGACTACAAAAAATAATTGTTGAGTGCTATAGAATTCATAAAAATAGAAAATAAGAAAAACAAGTCACTGCAGATAAAACTAAAAAGAAAAGAGGAAAATTAAAATTCCAACTCTGAGGAACTAGAAAAGATGATCACTAAATTAAAAATTCAAGTTGAAGAAGACAAAAGAATTGAAGAAGCACTCAAAGAAAGATTAGAAGAAAGAGACAAGATCATTGGAAATTTGGAAGCAGAGATTGTCACATTGAGAAAATATATTCAAAAGAAAAACATGCAGAGAAACTCAAAAGTTTTAGATGATATTATTAGCAGTCAAAGGAAAAATCATGACGAGTACAAACTTGGATACAATCAGATATATAAGGGATCATACTTTAAAAATAAATATCAATAAACACAACCAAGAAGTTATGCAGAGACAGTCAGAGGAGACAAGAAGTTTTACAAAGAAGATCATAGGGACACTCCACCCAGAAGATTCAGATTTCATAATCAACGACAGACAGAAATAAGAAGACCTCAAGAAGAAGAAGTATTCATAAGAGTAAATCCTTTCAAAAGTATTCAACTCCCAGGCATCAAACTATCTTCTTAGGTTTATGTTATGCATGTAATAATTTTGGACATAAAGTTGTAAATTGCAGAGAAAATAACAGAAACAGAAACAACTTTGAAAGTCATGCACAAAATGGTTATCCAAGAAGGTCTAGTGAAACACAGAGAATAATATACAACAAGTTTGAATCCTTGAGAACTGAAGTGGAATGTTGCAAGTGCAAAAACTTTGGACACATGGACAAATATTGTAGAATGACAGTCCCTCCTAGAAAATCACAACAGTCACAGACAGGAACCTATTGTCAAGTATAACAACCTCCCAAATTTGTGTTTAAAGATTAAATATAAAATTTGGGACCCTTAATTTTTTGAGAATTTCTTTGAAATGATTGAATTTTCCTTTTATTGGATTATGTAAATATGTTTTTGTTGTGATCGTTTCTGAATATAAAGGTTTGGCAGTGAAACTTTTACATGTTTTGATCTTTTGATCCCTGGTTTCAAATTGACTGAATATTTGACATTATGAATTTCATGACTTCGAACATGAAATTCAAAAGAGTTTGAATTCGAAATAATTCTAATCTCATATCGTGTTATGATGATGATATTGTTTTCTATATGATGTGTACTATTGTTTCAATCATAGGGACAAGTTGTAAACTTTCATGGTTCATTGCGTTCTTGATTTTGACTCCACAGTTATGTTTAATTTGCAAATTGAGTGTTGGATACATAATTTCCTTGGCTTGTAAACACTTATCTTTTGAATGGGCCAGGCCCTAAGCTTTCATGGTTGATGATTTTTGGAATTGTTGATTTGGTTTTGTTCATATTATAAATGGAAAGTCTGATATGAGCTACAAAATTAATTGGATTTGAGAACGATTTGTTCTATCTTTAATTCATTCATCATACTAGCTTATATTGTATTAAATAGCAATTAAATGCTATCTTCTATATTAAAACTAATGAACATTACCATTTCAACATTTATCATATGACATTTGAATTTGGTATGATATTATAAGGTTCATCATATGTTTTTGGGAATGTTTCGAAAACTATGTAAATTTGTAAAACCTTTGAATGATTGAGATCATGTTGTGGTCTATGTGCATGGACGTTTGAATACTCATACAACTTAATGGGTTATCATTTCAATGAATCACTTTGAAAAAATTCAATTTTAAAATCCATCCTTCTCTGTTCTGTATCCTGGGATAGTACACGTCTCCATACCTGGTCATAATTTTGAATTAATGCACCCATTACGCAAATATTGGGTCGATATTGGCATCATTTTTACCATTTGGGAAATTTTCAAGTCATTCTCGATTTACTTTGAGCTAGGGTTTCTTGTTTTCACCTATGCATTCATATATTTACTTTGGGATTTTGCTCTGCAAGCTACCTTGAGTTTTATTGTGAATTTTTGCAATATGTCTAATCTCCAGGAGAGAATCCTCAGGCCCCGAATTCATTGAAGCAAATGAAGTTGGTTTGATTTTTTAATGATGTTTTATGGCCATAACCTATAGGTTTCTAGAGCAGTTGTGTTTATTTTCGATGGGTATTCTTGAGTCGAACCAAATATTTTGGTCATGGGTTCTATATTCAGATGCAAACTTCAAGAAATGAATTTGTGGAAATCATAGAAGGATGGATGGTGCATTTTCTTAATAATTCCTCGCAGCCATAAGATATAGGTAGATGGGTTTGAAGGACCAGATCTTGCCACTGAGAGGGAGGGGGGTGAATCAATGAAAAAACAATTTTATCAATTTTTCTTTTATTAAAAAAATCAATATTTTAACACAATATTTGTCATGGAACCCAATTGGGAAAACCACAAACATTTTTCTATTAACTACAAAATTATGTTTTACAAGTTATATAGAAATAAGATGTTCTTCCTTTTAGATCAGCACCCACTGATCAGGATGCACCCACACCCTTGTTCACCAACACCAACTGGTAGGAGGTTACAACCCCCTATTTAGTCAGCTACAAATGAAAAGGAAGCACCTACTCCCCTGCAGGCTCCAACTTGTCCTTGCACCACCCAACCACCCTTAATTTTTGAATCTGGAAAACTTTTGTATCATGTCATGACTGCTCCTCTCTCTACTTCTATCATTTAATCTTCATTGAATTTGCTGCAGTCCAATAAAGGTATTCTATATCAAACAATAGATTGCATAATTGTTGCTCTATCTCCTTGTTTTCTTGATCTTCAATAAGACATTGACATGCGCACTTTTCTAATTCACTTCTCAGCATATTTATAATCCTTTAAAATTTTCAACATAAATCTTCACAAACAACATGTTTGTTCATTTAATATTACATAACCCTTTCTTTTAAGTAACACAGTCATTAACATGACTTTTCATAACTACACATCATTTTAACAACCATCTAACTTTTTTTTAAATTTATCATAGGTATGGATCAATTTCCTTTTTAACTCGATTCCAAATCTCTGCAAATACTACATAAACCGAGTTCTGATGAGGCGATTCCTTCAAGCCATTTACATATGACCATATGCACAGGACCACGAGATTATTAATTTAACTATTTATTCTTCTTTCTCCCTTTGTTTCTTTATTCCATACAACCTTGGGTGGTGACCAGACGCTAGGCCAAGCGAGTGCTTGATCACTTATCAAAATCAATGTCACATTTTAATCTCCTGATGAGATGGATGACTGTCGGTACTTCGAGAATTCATCCTTCGCGACTTCTAGCCTTTTTACATATCTCCCAAATAAAAGACGTGTGCCCATAATCTTCAATGGTTGAGAATGCTCCTGGAGTGTTCTTCAAATCGGACAACTACTATCCACTTCGGGACTTCAGCCTTTAGGACTTTGGGACTTAGAGAATTTGTTGGTGGTGAAACTCCTGGAGTGATGTAACTTGTTGACGTCACTTTTTGATGTGGCACTTCCTGAGTGGTTGCCACGTTTCACTTGTATTTGTGGCTTATGTATGCTTGAAGTACCTATGGGACCTTGACACTTTTCATCATCTGATTACACCACATGTCCTTGTTAATGTAGATCTCTTCATATGGCACATATTATTCTCCTTGATATAATGGTCAGGATACTTTCCGAAGTGTTCCATTGATCGAACGAATCATATCCACTTCGAGACTTCGGGTAATTCGCTTTCTCCACTTCCCAGTTCTCCTAAAGTGATATTCCCCGAAGTGTAAACCTTGAGTAACTTGACTTCATCCAATGGTCATTCTTTAAATTGAAAAGGATAAATACGATCCAACAATTTTTGGGAATTTAGCTATTCGGTATTGTTGATGATAAAAATCACAACAAGGATTTCTCCCGCAAAGTATTGCTAAAGCCTATTTTTTATAAGATAATGATATATATAATACTAGTAGGTGGTAATCCCTTGTAGATTGGAGGATCAAATATGGTTCTTATTTGATGTTTATGCTATTGTTCGACACTTCTTACAGGGTTCTACATGATTGATGATGAAATCTTGGTTTTATTTGCGACATAATGGAAGATGGATAATGCATGCTATGCATGGATTTCGTTACTCTAAGCTCTAATTTTATGATTGAATGGATTATATTCATAGTGATGGCATTGATATTTAAGCCATGAATCATCACATGATGTACCTGCATAAGACACATGTTAGTTATAACAAGAAATAAGAGCAATAGAAAAAATACCTATGAAAAAATCTAAGGAGAAGAAACTAAACTATGTTATAATATGCTACACTATATGCATTTGAAATTTAAAAGACTTGATGTTATTCCTAACTAGCTATTTTAGTGGATGTTAGTGGCTATACGATGTTATTGAGTTATATTAAGGTGCATTTGATATACATTATAGTTTGTTTTTGGATTAATGGCTAGTATGGATTGGGTGGCGCACTTGGCAAGTAATGGATGTTAGTTCCAATGCATGGATTAATTGATGGTTGGTTGGCGTGTACTAAGTAATTGAATGAGTAGAGGATGGAAGCAATGTGCATTTACTGCACATCAATTCATACCTCTCCCACTCGTCATCACCCTATCTTGGCTATTTTTCAATTTGTTTCGCGGTGGTTAAGCCCTGATATTCAGGCGAAGAAGGAACTGCTTGACCAAGCTCGCATTTTTAAGGATCTTTGGTTATAGGTATGCATTTTTCACCATCCATGAAATCGCTCTAGTTATGACATAGGTATTGGATCGGTGATGTATTGGTCTGTGATTTTCCTGACACTGGCAACTATGTAAACTCATGATATTTCTCTGGAATGGTTGGTTGTATGTTATTCATTGTAAATGGAAAAATTGGATAGTTGAATTCATGATTTCATTGATGATTCTGTGTGGTGGAATCCATAAAGGATATTTGTTGTCTTATGGGTTTTGGTAGGAGGGTTTCATTTTGTCCAAACTTGTTGGCCATCTCCACACAGTTCTTGTAAACATACCCAATCGTATTTGGTTTTATGGGGTTGTTGTGTTTGATTTTGAACCACCTTGGGTCACTGCATATCGTTTTCACCTGGTTGTGGGCTCGTTTATGTTATTGGTGTCTGTGCAATTGGTTATGATGGCTATTATGCCAAGAGGATTTCTTTAGGGTTGGTTTTTATTTCATGGGTTTGTTTTTATATCATCATTATTCGGTTGATTGGGAAAACCAAAAGGGTTATGCCCTGCGTTTTCTCGGTGTTATTACAAGCCAGTAAGAAGCCTCTGCTCCTCTATTCATAATCTCTCCTACCTAGTGTGAATTGTAACCCTACCTTGCAATCTAATGGTTATGTGGCCTGTGTGTCCACCATGTTTTCTCGAAGGGTTATCACTTGTTTTTGGTGTGGTCGACTCCAGTATCCCTATGTTGGTTCCACCGAGAAAACCCTTGATTACTCAAAGCTCACCCTTGATTATTCAAAGCCCAATTTTGATAAATGAACCAGTTATTTCCAGTCGGGTATATTGTTGATTGTTATGAGTTGATGGAGTAGCGTTGACAATGGTTTTTATTGTCTCATCTCTGTTAATAGCATTGACAATGGTTTTTATTATTGGTATATGGTCGCTGCATTATTACCTTGGCATGGTATAATTGGTTGATTTAAGAAATGGAATTGGGCATACATGCATTGCCTCCTTGTGTTGGATTGATAACTCGGCATGATTTTATGGTTTGATTGGGAGTATGCCTCTTTGTGTTATGCGTTGCGTTGTGTGTTTCCTACAACATTGTATAAGTCAAAATGTTGGTCGTTGTTACTATGTGTTTAAATTTCCCGATCGGGATTGTCACAATTTAAATTGTTGTAGTTGTGGCTTGGTTGTCCACTGTGTATGTTTTATGGATACATCGTTTGACTTCACCATTAGAGATGGGCACGGGTTTTATAGAAATATGGTTTCATTGCAATTTAATTGTTAAATTGATTAGAGGAATGGAATTGGGCACAGTTTTAAAAGAACTTGTGTCTGTGTTTGATTTGAGGAAATAATTCATGGACAGTGGTTGATGTTTTGATGTTGAACAGAGTGGAAACAAATGACTATGTGTTCATTGGGAATTTGTTTTAAATATTAAATGGGACAAATGAGAGGAATAGAATTCTTATACAGGTTGTTTTGTAAGGCATATTATTTTGAGTATGATGACATTGTGTTAAAGATCTAAATGTGAACAGTGAGAAAGTTAACACATAGTAATGGTTTAATTATACACAATAATTGTTTAATTGATCACAATAATTATTTGGTTAGTGTTGGATCATTTTCATTAAATACAGAATTGTTTTATGGATTACTTAATTGATTTTTCAAATAGTATCTGCTCTTTTCCGGTACCATTTTTTTCACTTTTTTCTAATTACAATCCCCTTGCCTTCCCATATTCATTATCCACTCCATGTTCCTAAAATTTAATTACAGTTAAGAGGAACTCTGTATTGTAATAGTTTAAGAATGGATGGATTATAATGATATGTTTTTTGGTTTACATTACAATTGATTGTTTGTTGTCTGTGAGCAGTAATTATGATATTTTCCCCCTTATTTTAACATTTTTTCGCTCAATACAACCCATCGCACATCCCAGAACCTTTATTCACCCCCTGCTCATTGACAATGACCTAACAATTTGTATGGATTGGATTGCATGAGTCCGATATGTTGTTGAGACAAAATTTATTTCATATTTTAAAAGGAGTTGTCATGTATGGTTGTTAAAGAAACTATTTGCTAATCAATTATGCATACAAGAATGAGATTTTTCAGCCGAGGTAGCCATGGAAGAGGTAACCGAGGAAGAGGTAATTGGAACAGGGGCCCTAGAAGGATAAGATTCTCCATACACTTTGATGTTGACTCGCAAGAGTTAGGCTGGCTATTCCAAGCTAGGTTTTTAACTGGATTGGGAAAGGATTGGTCCAACCTAGGCCTGAAAGGCACCCCTTCCAATCCACATAGGTCCCTCGTATCCTTGTGCCCCCTCATGTCTCATTGCAACTTGAATTTCCCGAAAATGATGGAAGGCAAGAGATTGTCCACCCGATAGTCTCCTAACATTGTGGTTGGACCAATTTGTCTTTATCTTCTCCCTTGCCTATCAATCAAATTGTCCAATTTTCCCCTATCCATTCACCATTTCAATCTTCCCATGCGAGTAAAAGGTTGAAAATCGAGGCCCATCACGCCCTTGACAAAGGAAAAGCCATTGCTTCCCATTCCTCACCCTCAAATGACTCTGATAAATTTGTGTCCTCCCGCATGCATTTGAGGGATGATTGCTCTCATGTGATCAATGAGATTAGGCCTAAAGGATCATCACAGCCTAAGGAAAATTTAGAGAGATCAAAAGGTGACAACAACAAAAAGGGAAGGATTGCATCTCAGAGTGGGAAATATGGATTTTAAGTTTTTATTTATTTATTAATTGTTGAGAACATCTGACTTCTAATTTTGTTTTGACAGCATGCTATTTTGGATATATGGGTAATACATTTTGGAAATAATTTCAAATATTATTGAGATAAATTGTCAAATATGAATGTGATGATGGGATTCACAAGGGGTCCCGCCTACTAGTTATTATTTATTTAAAAACCCTTATTATGATTTATTATTTTCCCCCCTAACTAAAAGTTGGTTGATTTTTAGTTAACTTAATTAATGAAGTAGTTCAACTAATTCAACCAATTATAATTTGCTTAAAGGAAAAAGGAAAGGGAGGAACAAGAGGAGAATATAAGGAGAAGCATACTAAGGTTTTCTCTTGATTTTTTGTTGAGATAATTCAGTTTTCATTCATTCCCTAATTCATTAGAAGCCTAATTATTTTATATGATAGCAGGGTCCTATTGTAGACAACAAGATTCAGGGTTGAATTACATCATGCAGACACTTTTTTTTCCAGATGTGTTGATCTATCTTTGACAGTCTGTGTAGAATTGTTTGTTTCTGAATTAGTTTCCATGGTTGACAAAGGCTATTGTGCAGATTCGAGTGGGCAACAATCTGTGGCAAGTTGATCTAGCTTTTCAAGTTTAGTTTTTTTTATTTTCTGTCAAAAGTCATTTTGTATGTTTCATCGGGGACGTCTAAGTTTGACTTTGGTCCAAAACTTCCTCATGAAATTTTGTAAAGAGAACGATTCTTTGATGAATTGGAATGAAATAAAGGATTTCTTTATGTCTCGTCTGTTTTTATTATTGACTTGGTGTCTTTACTTTTGTCTCTATATTTATTTCAGCATCTGATATATTCAAAAAATTACATAAATAATGATTTTCTCAGCATGCTTTTAATTATAAAAAAAACAGCGTAAGCACTTGTACACAATACTTGTGAGTTAGGATATCAATTTTGATGGATATAAACATAGGGTGATATTCCCGTCTAAGTTGCGTTAGTCAAGAAGGATCTTAAAATGTTTGAGTAAGATCATTTCATATCTTTTCCTTAACAGGGATCTTGGACCTTTGGTCTTTCTTATCATATCCTTCTACTTTCTGTGATCCGACGGTCAGGATATCTTCCGAAGTGTTTCCTCATATCATACGGCTTATGTCTATTTCGAGACATTTGTGGCTTACTATGTCCTTCCATTAAACATGATCTGACGGTCTTGATATATCCCGAAGTTTTCTTCATATCGGATAGTTCACATTTGCGTCGAGACTTCGTCCTTCAGGTGATCTTACTTGCTCTCAACCCTTTTATCTTGAAGTGGTTAGCGTCGAAGTTGACGATTGCTACCTTGGCATGGTTTGAATAGATCAGACAGTCCTCATATACTTTGGGACTTCGTATTGGATGGTCTTTGTCCTTTCTTATCCTATCCTTCCACTTAACTTGATCCAACATTCGATGTGGATTGCAGAATTGTAACTTGTGTATGGTTTAATTCGTCACCCAAACTCCGCAATTGAAGTTGTGCAATTTTTGGTGAGTTAACCACAGTCGCCAATCTTTTAATCGATGAGATCTAATGATCAAGAATAATTGTGGGATTGGAAATAACATATAGTTTAATTCTCCCTTCACGCTCCACAATCAATCCCTTCCCTTGATGTGGCACTTGCGTATCCAATGATCGCGACTTAATATGATCATTTGGTGGATCAACCATAGCCGTCAATCTGTGATTTGATGAGATTTGACGATCTAGACTAATTGTGGGATTGGAAATAGTGTGTGGTTTAATTCTCCCTTCACGCTCCACAATCAATCCCTACCCTTGATCTGACGCTTGCATATCCAACGGTCCTAGTTTGTCCTATGGGGATTTCTATCCTGATCATGTTTTTTCACTATGCTTTCCCTTCTGAGCTTCATGTGCATCATCTCTTATGAGCTTCTGATATTCAGTCACTAACCCTCCCGAGCTCTTAATTTTTTAGTTCTTATGTACATGGATTTTCATCTCTTTGTTCATACCAACTCATAATTATAACGTAAAGATGTCAGTTGTTGACATCAATGACAATTTGTCCAACAATATCCCCCTTTGTCATTGAGAGAAACACTATAACTTCATACACAAACTCCCCTTGTGATTATGATTTTCTCTATGAAGTTACTCTCCCCCTTTGAAATCAATGGAAAATGGTTGTTCCCCCTATGGTAAAGCTCTATATGTCTGTATGTTACTGACCAGAATCTGAACTCAGGTAAATTCTCATGCAATCATACTTTTATTTTCATAAGTGAATGACTCCTCCTAACTTTGATCGTTGTCTCCCCCTGAATTGATGCCAATTGATGCATTATTTTCTTGATAGATTAGATTGGAAGAGGGACTACTCCCAATATTTGCTTGAGATATTCAAATACATCTCTTCTTAAGGGTTTAGTGAAAATATCTACAACTTGTTCTTGTGTTGGGACATATTCCAATTTAATGTTCTTATTTTCAGCATGATCTCTTATATAGTGGTATTTTATTGGAATGTTTTTTGATTTGGAGTGTTGGATAGGGTTCTTGGAGAGACTTATAGTTCTTGTATTATCACAGTAGATAGTAGTGGGTTCAAAAAACACTATTTTGATGTCTTGTAAGGTTTGTTTCATCCATTCCACTTGTGTGCAACATTCTGTTGCTGCAATATACTTAGCTTCAGTGGTAGACAAAGAAATTGAGGATTGTTTCTTTCTTATTCAAGATACCAATGATTCTCCCAAGAAGAATTCTCCTCCACTTGTAATTTTTTTGTCATCTACACAACCAGCGCAATCTGCATCTGAATAGGATTTTAAAGTGAATGAATCCTTGATAGGGTACCACAAACCAAGCTTTGTGGTTCCTTTCAAATACCTAAAGATTATTTTCACATCTTGAACATGGCTATCTTTTGGTGTTGTTTGGAATCTAGACACCATCCCAATAGTAGCTTGCTTGACATCATGTCTGGAATTTGTTACATAGAGTAAACTCCCAATCATTTATCTATAGTGTTTTGGGTCTACAGCTTTGGACTCATCTTCCTTGCTTAGTTTTCATTCAACTGTCATAGGTGTACTAACAGGTTTGCAATCCTCTAAATCAAATTTCTTAAGAATATCTTTAACATACTTGGACTGATGGATAAATAATCCCATTTTGGATTGCACTATTTGTAATCCAAGAAAGAAATTCAGTTCACCAAGCAAGGACATGTCAAATTCTTGTTGCATCCTCCTAGCAAATTCCTTACTCATTTTTTCATCATCACTGCCAAATATAATATCATCAACATATACTTCCACAATAATCATGTTATCACCAACAATTTTACAATAAATATTATTGTCTATTGATCCTCTTTTGAGGCCTTGTACTTGTAAATAAGAATCTATCCTTGCATACCATGCTCTGGGTGCTTGTTTTAGCCCATAGAGTGTTTTTTTTAGATTACAAACATAGTCTCCTTATTTAGTTAATTGAAATCCTTTCGGTTGCTCAATATAGACTTCCTCTTCTTAGTTTCCATTGAGAAATGATGACTTGACATCCATCTGGTATACTTTAAATTTTGTGTAGCTGACAAAGGCTAAGAACATCCCAATTACCTCTAATCTGGCCACAGGTGCAAAGGTTTCTCAAAGTCTACCCATTCAACCTGAGCATACCCTTTACATACCAATATGGCTTTGTTCCTGATTACTTTTCCATTCTCATCCACTTTGTTTTTATACACCCATTTAGCTCCAATGACATTCTTATTTTTTGGTCTTAGAACTAGTTCCCAAGTTTGATTTTATTCAATCTGGTCCAATTCTTCATTCATAACATTGACCCAATTCTCATCTTTACATGCCTCTTTGATTGAGTTGGGCTCAATATGTTACAAAAGTGATATTTTTGTTTGATACAACAATTGTCTTCTTCTCTACAGTCCATCGCTTTTATTTCCAAAAATCAGTTCTTCAGGATGATTATTTTGAGTCATTCTTGAGGGTGTCTTTGTGTCTCTTCTTGGGGATTCTTCTCTTATCTCTTCTTCTTGAATATCTTCCTCATCTTCACTAGTATCCATATAATTCTCTTCCTTTTATTCTTTATTCTCTTCTACTTCTTCTGCTTTTGTACCAACTGACTCATCATCATCTTCATCTTCATTGTCAAGTATAGTCTCTTTATGTTTGATCCTTATTGTTTTTAAATCATCCATCTTGACATCTGCACTCTCAGCAATCTTATGTAATCTAAGATTGTAGCATCTGTATTCTTTCTTGGTAGAAGTGTATCCAAGAAAGATACCTTCACCAGATATAGTATCAAAATTTTCGAGATTCTCATCAAGCCTTTTGATGTAACACTTACTTCCAAAGACCTTGAATTATTTTACCGAAGGAGCTCTCCCAAACCATAGTTCATAAGGAGTCTTATCACTATTAATATTGATTTGACCTCTATTCAATATGTGTATTGTTGTGCTTACAATTTCCCTCCAATATTCATCAGATTATCTTGATTAATTGAGCATAGTCCTTGCAACCTCTTGGATTGTTCTATTCCTTCTCTCAACAATTTCATTTTTCTAAGGTGTTCTGGCATCAGAGAATTGTCTTTTAATTCCATGATTTTCACAGAAAAGGTCAAACTCTTTTGAGTTGATCTCACCACTGTTGTATGATATAAGACATTTGATTTTTGTCTCTTTTTCATTTTCAACAAGGGTCTTAAAAGCTTTGAATTTGTCAAGTGCTTTTGATTTTTCTTTGAGAAAACATACCCAATCCATTCTAGTAAAATCATCAATGAACAATATAAAGTAGTACTTTCCTTGCAAACTCTTGGTCCTTGTAGGTCCACATAGGTCAGTGTGAACAAGCTCTAAATCTTTAGAGGTTGATTATTCTTTCGTTTTGAACCTTATTCTAGTTTTCTTCCCTAGTTGACAATGTCTACACATAGGATTTGAGGGTTTTATGATCTTTGGAAAGTTTCTTACTTCCCCAATATTGTTGACTTTCACTAAATTGTCAAAGTCAGTGTGCCCCAACCTTCTATGCCATAGCCAACTTTCATCTACTAAATTTATATGACACTCCTCATTCAATTTTGTATTTAGTATATATACATTCTCAGGAGTTCTAGGAGTAGTGCCAACCAATTTTCCTGAGTCCTCTCTGTTGGATTACTGAGAGGGGGGGTGAATCAGTAATAACGTAATTATAATCCTTTTTCTTCAAATGTTATATCAATGTAGAATTATTATCCAATAATGAGCAATAATAAATAAACAATCACACACATACATAGTACACCAGTGTTTTATGTGGAAACCCAAATCAGGAGAAAACCACAGAATGATTTTTCCTATATGTCTTGAAGAATTACATTCATTGGAAGCACCGACTTCCTTTGTTTTATAGCTGCAACTGGAAGGAGTCTCCAACCCCCTAGTTTCTCAGGATACAACCCGAGGGAAGATCCAACTCCCCAAATCTTTGGCTACAACCAGAAGGAGACTACAACCCCCAATGTTCTCCAGCTACAACCAGAAGGTGGCTACAACCACCTGTTCTTGCCCCATCTTGCCACCCTGAAGTAGAAGTATAATGATGGAACCACTGTCACACTATCACTATGAGATATACCGTTGTAAACCTGTACCAATAAATATGAACCATGCATCAACCTGTACCTCAACCTGTAATCAACCTATACCACAAAAAAGTGCATCAACCATGCACCAACCTATAATCAACATGTACCATAAACAAGTGCATCAACCATGCACCAACCTGTAATCAACCTGTACCATAAA
>ML786427.1:4858-27259 GCA_009831015.1 Picea engelmannii
CCACCAAGAGAGATATCATATGGCTTTGGAGAAGGCTTGATTTGATGGATGAATTCCAACATTCCAACTTGGGGAAATTTCCACCTTGAGAAATGAGTAGAACGGTCATATTTTTTCTGCATTGACCTTTCTTTACTACAACAACTAGTTTAACTATTCAAAACCATGAAGAAAGAAGTATTGATTGTCCCAATGGGGTCGAATTGGTCTTTTAGTGGCTTAATAAATCATTTTTCTTGTAGAAAGAACATATTTGACTTGCCAAAAATTCTTCAACGGCTAGTAGACCAAAAGGTTCATCTTCTTTGACCATTTAAATTAGGAAATGTGCCCAACATTTTTCTTAGACGGATGGCACAATTTTCCTTTGGGAGACAATATCTCCCTTAATACTTCATCAATCCAACATATAAAATATGGGAAATTGCTAGTAAAACGTTTCTGATCATTTTGAGTCTATGTTGTATTTTTTCCTCTAGGGACCCACTGCATTGATATCCATGAACTACCTCAAAATACGTGAAATGATGATAACTTTGTGATACTTTCATGTTGATAACAAAATGATAAATTTATCATTGCCAAACGATGGCTACAAACTCAATAGAAAATAACCATGTGAGTAGACATAGGTGTGCATGACATGGATCACAATAGGCCCCACAAACTACAATAACCCCTACATCAGAGTCATGGCTCCACACAACCATGTCTCCCAACAGATCCATGTCAATGTCTCCAATCCTATCCAGTATGAGATACATTGAGACAGGGACAAAGGGGATTGATCATGGTCGGACCAAGTCTGGTATTCCATTACAAAATAATCCACTATTCTTTTACATGGATTTTGAATTGGATCCTTTGGCTTATAATGTTGTAGCTAAGTGAAAATATAGGGTACCTTCTGGAGAGGTAACATGTCTCTTATTCATATATAATAAAATGGGTTTATTATTTTGATTTCATTTTTGAATGTTGCAAAATGTTATGTTGTTGAATAATTAATATGTGGATTATTTACATTGTTATAAATAATAGAGGTGTAATTTGTTGGACAATGCATTACTAAAATCATTATATCAAAATGAAATAACAAAAATATAAAAAAAACTTATTCTAAAAAATATTTGATTTTGAAATGATTAACTGAAAAATTTGTAAAAAAAATAAAATTGATTGAAATATATACATATTAGCGCATTATATTCTTATAAAATCACTGGATGGTTTGTGCCATAATACATAAATTAGTTCATTTTGAGGATTATGCTTAGAAAAAAAAAAATGGCGATGACATCTCACCTCCAATATTTGAAATTTCACTACCCTTTGGTCCACATGGTAAAACAAACACCGGTACGTACTAATTATGCATGCATCGAGGTGCACGCTATATTAAAATCATTGGGTTTCACGATAACGTAAACACACTAGTGCTCACTATATCTGAAACACATCAGGGCGTACAAAAATTCAAAAAAATCGGTTCTTCATATGAAAAAGAGGTCAAACCAGCGTCGATTCCATTCATACAACAAAAATGAGAAACCAATGTGTAATAATTATAAATGAACCGATGCATTTGTATTATATTAACGCACCAAGGTGGATTTGTAAAGAGTGTGCTAGTGCATTTTCACAATAAAAGCACGAAAAAAAAATACCTCTGCAAAAATCTTTGTCTACCATTTTTTTTAGTTATATGGAACATCCTTTAAAACCTCCACAATCAATAAAGGAGGCTGTAGTGGAGGAGTTTTTGAAATTTTTTCCAAATTTTATAACACAAAACCTTCACAAAAGCCTTCACTAGAAAGTGTTCTCCTTGTAGTGAGTCAAACCGACGTAATTTACTCATAGATTTAAGAAGGTAATTTATTATGGGCCATTATATTGGTCATATCTCAACCATTAGATTTGAAGGAGTACCAGAGACCTAGTTAAAGATCGTATGGTTTTGGGGCCCACATTTATCGGGGCCTTTGATCTGGGCATGAACCAACCATCTTATTTATTGAATGATCATGTTGTCCTGGGAGGGACGAATGATGAAGAAAATGCCAAATTAGAATGTTGAGTCAAATGACATGTTTGAAAATGGTGATGTGAGTGCCACATCTATTGAGTGGTAAGTGAAGAACCTTCATTGGGTACATGTCAACAAAGGGAAGACGAATGCGTGAAGGCCATGTGGAAGTAGGGTACACATGGGACCAATAGTTTCCATCTCTAAGTAATGAGAGGATTAGATCAAGTGCCGAGATTAAATCTTGACCATGCAATAGGTGTTAGAATTCAATCCATATTATCCATTGGAAAGTAACATAGCTTGTTCGAGAGACCTTCATCGAAGGATATCGTTCGAGAATTCTTTCCGAAGAAGTGAGCCCGGTCATCCTATAAGCTACGAACTGCGGAGAAAACCTCAAGGAGAAGAGAAATGACAACCCGATGGGATAAGATTGATAACATGAGACCTATAACTTCATGGGTTGTGTACTTCTAGAAGAATTATGTGCATGCTAAGTGGTCATCCCAATGGAGAATGTATGAAAGCTTCACAGGATGTGGACATTGAGAATAATCGTGTGCATGCTATGTGGAATTCTAATGGTGGAATCCCAAAGAAAAATCCTAATAGACTTGCAGGTCTCATCAAACAGTGAAGTGGTAAAGCTTTGGACAAAATCGGCTAAGGAGCTATGTCGGCTTAGCCACGTAAGTTGGCACTCGTACATATAGGTCCACATGGATACCACGTGGTAGGATGACGTGATCATAAGGAAATTACCAAGGAACATTGAACGGTCATAAATTCTTACCTAGAGCTTGGATTTTGGCATAATTACAGTTCTTGGAAAGATATTGGAGCGAAGAATCCACTTGTGAGCTCCATATTGACAAAAGGTGTTGTGATAATAATAATACTTTAGAGAAAATAAGAGGAATTTTGTATGCCTTACCAGCCTAAGAAGGATCATGGGGTCATGTGTGTTATACTCATCTACTCTCAATAGTCACTATGAAAGAATTTTTTGATAATTTTCTACATGGTTGTTGTGAATCGTAAATATTTCTATTGATACTACCATTCATTACAAAGAACACTTGATTTTCTTCTATGGGTCATTGTATCATTAACAAATAGCTTGTTATTCATTTGAAATTTGATTAGGTGTAGTTGAATCCTGGAAATGACTTGTGCACTTTATAATAGGTTTTATGAGATTAGTCTAAACTATTATAACCACTTGAGAATCTTTGATTATCAAGTTGGATGATATTTTGATATTTTTTATTTTTGTTACACATATAGTTTTATGTATCGAAGAGATTAACATCTCTGAAGAAGGGATTGATACCCTTAAATGAATAACTAATTTCTAGATTATTAAAACCATAATTTTAATACAAGAGAAATCTAAATTCCACTCATTGTGTATGTTCTTGTAGATAAACTGAGTTGATTAATTTAATTTTATTGTAGGCTAGGATCAACACTCTATTTTGAGGAGGCAAGGACTAGTTAGCATGGAATGAGTGCTATTATTAGTTGTTTATGTGTTTTCATTACTATAGTCATTTATTTCTACTCTGCATTCTTTTAAGTTTATTATTATTCTTTTAAGTTTATTATTTATGTGACTATCCCATGTTTCATAGAATTTTTGTAGTCTCATTGATTAATACAAATATATGTCACTCATATTATGTGGAATTTCATTCAGTTATTACATGTGTTAGTTCAATTTTTCAAACCATAATTGATTAGTGTCCTTTCCATCTTGCAAAGTATGATTGATTTTACAATTCAAATTTAGAAGTAGAAATGTTATTTCAATTCCTATATGAAATGCAATTTTCTTCTATAGAAACATCATAGAATCCAATAATAAATAAACCTAAAGACATTTACATATAGTGCATGCTATCTCTCAATGAATTAAATGATCATCTAGTTTAACTATCCTTGAATTTATTAATTAGGTCACTAAATTGACTATCAATTATATCAACTTTAAAATCAATAATTTTTATCTCGTTGGAAATAAGGAATAAATCCCTAACATGAAACAAATAAAGTCCAAGTAAGTGCACTCTTTGCAAGGAGACAGAGGAGACTATAATCCACATACTTATAAGCTATACTTATTCCACTATGGTATGAGAAGAAATTGATATATTGATAGGAGTAAGGAATAGTTGTTAAGGAAAGACAATTGTATATTGCATTAATAACTAAATGTAGTGGTTAGAATTAATGGGATAAAAATCTCTCCCTATGATTGTATCCTACGGTATATGGTTTAGAAAGAATTCAAAATCCCTTAAGGATATACAAATACTTACTTTATAATGTTCTTCAAAAGCTGTGACTATTTTTAAAAGATCTAATATATTAGAAAAGTCACTCTAAGTTAGTTATATCATGAACCCATTGAAAAGTGAAGGGGCTTATGGGTATTTTAATGGTTCTAGATAGCATAATCCTCCTTGTTTTGGGGTGGGAAACATTCTCTTTCCATTACTTATGTTTAACTCCTAGCCTTAAGGATGTTCTCATAATTTTTTGCAAAGAAAAGTATGCACAAATTACAAGTTTTTGGAGACACTTTGTTGGTAATAAATTGGATGAAGGAGAAATTCAAAATGTGAGATTTATTTCTATGTCCTATATTTGAGGAAGTGAAAATAATTATATTTGTTTTAATTCTATCTCCTTTGCTCATGTCTGTAGAGAGTTCAACAATGAAGTAATCTCTATCTCTAAACAAGATCACTAGCTTGTTGTTAGTAACTATGCATAGAAGAAATTAAAGTTTGAGATTGTGTTGAAAACTTTTTTTTATTCCCTGACTAAGGAACAATACTTTTAAGTAGTCTCTAAATATTTTTCTATCAATTATGTTACTTGGTTTTTTTGTCTACTCCTTAAGAAACTGATCCAATCATGAAATTATGGAATTTTTTCTACATATTCATTTTCATTATTAATATGGATACTCTATATATATTTGATGTACATGGGTTGATCATCATATCTTTTATAATATTTTAGATACCAAATATAAAATAGTATGAACCCTTTCCTATATGTATTTGATGAACTATAAAGTTCACTACATAGACATGTCATGATATCTTGTTGATTCTATGATGTGTTTTTTTGAAACCTATTAAGACTCAATCCATTTGATATTTCTAAATGTATGTTATATGTATACATAAAATGTATTTATTTTTATTTTAAATATATAATAATTTTAAAAAGAAATGGATAAAATGTAGAACTAAAATAAATATTACAAATACCAAATAATTTATCATGAGTTTCATAATAAAATAGGGAGATGGACAAGGCCAAAAACCATATAGATAGGAAGAAATTACATATAAAATGTATGATATAAGAAAGTAAAAAATGAAAAACATTTATGCATACATATTAGGCCATTAATGATACACAATGAGATATATGTCTTCCTCTTTATTTTAATATTATATTTTACTATTATTATCATCTACACTAACTATAATATTATATCATTTTCTCTCAATTTATAAGGATAATGTTCGTATTATCGACACTTATCGTGTCGATATATGAAAGGTAGAAATGTCATAAAAACATATGAAAAAAGAAGATTTGGAGCAAACTTCCCATAACAACAATAGTGTGAACAACTTGAATCTTGGTTGAAAATAATTCTAGTCTTATGGAGAAAATAAGGAGAACAAGAAAAAACTAGAAATAGGCTCCACATTTCCCATTACTTAAGTTTTAGTAAGTGATTATCTTGCAGTGTTAGCTTCTTCATCCATGCTTGCTAGTATATTTGTTTTAGAATTTATGTGATCATCCATTTCAATGTAATTTATCTAGGTAAAGGTAAAGATTCAGATTTAAGAAATGTATTTACAACCTTTGGTTGCCTAATGAAGAAAAAGATTTGGCCATTTACTTGCATTGATTACATAAGCCAAGAATACAAAAAAAAATTACAAATGGAGGGACTCGATCCTTTATAACTAACAAATAAAAAAAAAAGGATTAGGCCATTTACTTGCAATGATTACATAAGCCAAGAATACAAAAAAAAATTACAAATGGAGAGACTGGATCCTTTATAACTAACAAACAACAAATAAGATAAGGGAACAAATTCATATAATTGAATGAAATGGATCTAGAAAATCAATATAACAAAACATGTATAGATTAGGCCATTTACTTCTTTGATTATATAAATTAAAAATACAAAAAAAATGAAATAAAAAATTACAAATGGAGGAAGTGGATCTTTGTAACTAACAAATAAGATAAGGAAACAAATTTATATAATTGAATGAAATGAATCTAGAAAATTAATAAAACAAAACATGTATTTTAATATTTAAGAATATGTTTTACATAAAGTACCTTTCTTTATATATACGATAGAAAAAGGGAACCAATTCATATAATAAAATGGATCTATAAAAATAATATAACAAAACATGTATTTTAATATTTCAGAATATGAATATGTTTTACATAAAGTATTTTTTTTTATACAAATAAGATAAAAAAGGATATTTATTTAAAAATATTTTAAATTTGATTTTAATACTATTATTATCTACTGTCTACATTATGCATGCATTTCATTATCTTTTCATGATTTTTTCTAATTCATAGAAGTTCATTATTTTTTCTAATCCATAAAATTTAAGATACACTTTGCAGTTTTATTTCCAAATTATTTATGGTAAAACAAATTGATTGAAGGTTGATACTCGAAAACGATTACTACTTCTTATGGGCATAAAATTCAGCAATATGCATAAAATTCACCAATATGACTTCAACCTAAAAGGAATTTCGTTAAGTCATTGAAAATCTCAAATATAAGAAAGTGTCCCCATGCATTTAATATAAAGTGCCAATAACTTGCGAATATGACATTGTACTAAAAGAACCTTTATAAGTCGCATAGAGCCTCGAATATACACATGTATTGTAAATAATAATAATAATAACTTTCGAAATACCTTTTGAGAAAATATCAACCATTCAAAATATCTTTTGAGAAAATATCAACCACTTGTCTATTTTAAGGCGTTTGAGTCTAAAAATCACATAAATCAATCCTTAACGTAAGATTCCTTTACTCTGCCTTTTTGGAATAGACCAGTCTTGTGGGCAAGCCGATGATTTTTTGTCGATTTATCATCGATTATCCGGTGTAAATTTGGGAATTTGCTGTTTTTAATTTTTATGGTAGAGATTACACTTTTTGCATATTCAAATGTAAATGGGCTCTGGATTCATATCCAGGGATGATTTTAAGGATGGAAATTTATTTTTAAATGTAGAAACCTTGGCCAATCTTACTAATCCTTCATATGTCAACTATAGATGTTTGGCGATATTTTTATAAATATATTCAAATTTCTAAGGATTTTATATAGTTGTTATAAAATTTTGGCCATTTTTAAGGTAAAATAATTTTATCCTATAGAATTTGGGCTAATAATTTTTAAAATAGTGAATCTCATTTTTTGAAAAACCATGGAAAATTAAACCATGAACGAAATTTAGCCCCTAAAATCATCCATGTTCATATCCAATGTCAAAATTACCAAAATGACAATTTTTACTGTAAAATTGAATGGCTGAAGAGCAAATTTTGGTGAAGAACTATTTTTTTGTTTTTTAAATAGCATTTATAATTTTATGGATGGTTGTGATTTAGCACGGATTATCTTACTTAATTGCTTAAATATTTGTTTTTTTTAACTTTTTATCCGAACAAATTATGGTAAAATAACTATTTTTTATTCTGTAAATAGTATTTTTAATTCATAAATAGATTACACAGTAAAAAAAACCCTAATGAAATTAGGGTTATACAAATTAAATCATCCAAATTGATCGAAATATATACGCATAAAAATTCCACGTTTAAACTACGCGAACATAAAATATGGTTGGCTTCATAAATCTGAACACCCATAATTATCCAAATACAATCGTCATACTGTTGATTCATTTGGGTTGTCGGGAATAGAAAAACTTTACCCTTCAGTGATGTAATGCACAGAAGATAACAATTTTGATTTTCAAATCCGTCATAGATATTTCGAAACGTAAAACGATATATGTAAACTGGTCAGATTTTGATAGGCGAAGTGGAACTTTACCGAATGGAAAATCAATGGCGGAAATATCACTCAATAATGGTTTTATTTCAGATTATAATAATTGATGGTTTATAGCTAATGTCATAATCAATGCTGACATGGCATGATATTTTGAGGGATAGGTTTGTCAGATATTTCAACAACCTATTACAAATTTGCGCTAGAATATCTGTAAAGTTTGAAGATCGAGACATGGAAGGAGGGCCAAATCTGTACGCCAATGGAGATATTTAGTGCATTGTTTAAACTGTTATTACAGAGCAGATTGTCCAAGCAGATATTTAGTGCTGGTGGCCTTAGATATTTTGGAGATATTTTGAGATAGAATGTGTATTTGAGCTTCGTGGGCCTTCGGTTGAAACCATGCCAGCGCACTTTTAAACTTTTCTGCTGCTTCCTTTTTATGCCATGTGGAATCCTCTTGCAATTTGATGGTTTGCAGGTTCAGAACTCATCAAGTCTAAGGAGGAACAATAGTATTATTGTTACTGTAAAACAAGTCTGAAAGCCATATTGTTTTGGGGCTGATTAATTGCTGCAGCTATGTCTACTGTTTCTTTTAGTAGCTCTAAGTCATTATCTTCTTCTGAACATGACTGGGATGAAGAAAGTTCTTGCAGTGATGGAGGTGATTTTGCAGAACATGAATGTCTCAGCAACAAGTCCTCCCAGGGCTCCATTTATATCGATAGTGAAAGTGAGGACATCATGTCTGAGGATCGTGAATATGCGGTTGATAAAATTGCTGCATCCTTCACATTCATGGCAGATAACCAAGCTCAACAAAGGATTCATCGTCCAGCCCAACAACATGCCAACCTGGTAATATATTATAGAACAAATTGACCTGTGCAATCACCATTAATATCATTGCAGTCAGTTTTACTGATTTGTTTTTGTTATGTATTCATAGATCTGGGAGGATCCAACAATATCAGAAACCCCATGGACTGATGAAAAGCATAGCTTATATCTAAATTCGATAGAAGAGGCCTTTATTAAGAGACTGTATGAGCGGGGCCATTTTAGATATTCTTGTAAAAGATGGGCGGCTGAAAGAATAACTACGTCTGTGTCAAGCAAGGGTTTATACGAGGTTGGTAAATCTCATAATTCATATCTGAGCAGATCTGCATATTTTCTTTCACACCCACTATTCAGATTTCATTTTGGTTTTCTGATTCATTGAGGGTATATCTGTTTTTTCATCGTGAAGAAGATTAGGAGTAGAGAAAGACTAATGACGAGTGTCCATGGAATATAGTTTACTGAGCCCTGGATTTCATGTGATTTCCAGCCCTCTAATCTATTTCCTGAGGAGAAGAGGACCAAAGCTCAGATGCGTTGCAATTACGAAGAGATTCAGAATCGTACAAAACGGTCTAGGTTAGATAGGATATGCATCAAGCAAGGCCAACGAGAAGAATATATAGAACTTGATCTCTCCGGTAAATTTTACTGATGGATGTTTCATTTTTTTTTCATAATTTTCCTGATGGGGTATCTAGATTTTCGTTTGTGATGTATTCATAGTTATCATGTGTTTATTTTTTTTTATTGCATTCAGCCTTGGTAATGAAGCTCCATTAAACTTACATTCCATCTATTGCAGGAGGGGTAAATAACTGCAAATACTTGAAGGAACCGGCTGGAAAAGGATCGGAAGAAACAGAACATGTACCGAACAAATATAGTCCAAAGATTCAAATGAAATATTGTGAACATACTTATAAGCAAGATCAGGGCACAAACACAGAGATATCAGAGCGTTACATGCAAAAAGATCAGGTAAGAGTTACATCTCAGGCATTTCTTACACAAATATATTGGCAGACTGCATGAGATAGTTGTGACGAGCTTAAGTATTTCTCATCTTTTGCTTTCAGGTTGTTCCGTCAATGGAAAATACTTCTCGGAGTTCTTAAGTAGGCAGCAGGAATATCTTCTTTTCTATGGTCGCCCGCAGAAAACCCTTGCAACTGGCAGCCTGGTGAAAATTGTAGAAAACTAGAATAACTAGAAAATTTAATGCTGTAAGTTGAACAGTTTTGCCTGTTATATATGAGTTCTCTGGCAGATCTTTTTTTTTTTTCTTGGTTAAATGAGTTTTTGAATTGAATTGAAATATAATATCTTGTTGTCAATAGATAATATAAGGAATGTTTGGAAATGAAAACTTGGGGACAGATAATATAAGGAATTTTTGGAAATGAAAATTTGGGGTAGCGTAGATATTTTCATATGAGTTCTCTGACAGAAAAATTTGGGGAAAGATAATATAAGGAATATTTGGAAATGAAAATTTGGGGTAGCGTAGATATTTTCATATGAGTTCTCTGACAGATCTTTTGTTTTTTTTCTTGGTTAATTGAAWTTTTGAATTGAATTGAAATATAATATCTTGTTATCAGAAGATAATATAAGGAATGTTTGGAAATGAAAATTTCGGGTAGCGTAGATATTTTCATCTATAAATGCCGCTTGTTAAATGCCAATTTGGTTGTGGGAGCTTGGAGGACTCGATTATGGAAACTTGAACCTTCTTTAATTTAAGATAATTAGTTATTTTGGAATTTCTTTTATCGAGAATGGTAGAGGTGAAATTATTTTATGAGTATGGATAAGGGTAGGTTAAACATTCTATGAAATAGGATTTTTGTATTCATTCAAAATTTAGTTAAAAATTGTTAGGTTAGTATATTTGAATGATTATTTATGTATAATCAAAATGTCTTATAAATTTTTCATACTAAATTTATTTTTATATTTAAAAATGGATTTTGAATAACAAATTCGTGATAGCTTAGGTGTCGCTTACTTATATATTCGTGGTTTCACTAGATAAACAAATTCAATCACTAAGTCATGTTCAGGTGTTATTCCTAGCAGCAGGTGGTCCTTTTACTATTATCCCTATCACGCATCTATAAAATTGGGCACAACCATATAGAATATAGAATATAAAGGATAGTGTAAAGATCAAAACCATCGATGATTGCAACCATATATAAACAACAATGATGGCTACCATAGGATATACACAATAATGGCTACTCTAATAAGGTGGCTCGTGGTGCTTGATTAATACCCTAATTAACAATCTATACCCATGAAACTAATGTAGTTTATGAGTATGTAGGATTTCCTTTTGGTTAAATCTAGGCAAGGTACTAGATTTTGAACAGTAAGAGATGCAACCTTTAATCCTGCCCCCGCCTTTGCTTCTTATGTCGATCCTTGGTCAATTGCTTGTGCTTCTATCTATAATGTTTTCTTAGCTTATACCTTTGGTATTGTTTCTACCCATGTTTTTGGATTTGATGTTCTGTCTTTTCCCACAACTAGTTTGGATGGGTATGGGTAAACTAGTGCATCAAGTGGTCCAACTTTTGAATATATATACCATGTCATTAAATTTATGTATGGTATAATGTAACACAATTAGAATTTTAATATAAATCATTATCATTCAAAAAGAAGATTCAAACATTTTTAATATTCCTACCTACATGTGTTTCTGTTAATTTAGAGTAAAGTATGGGAACAATGTACATGTGTTTCTGTTAATTTAGAGTAAAGTATGGGAACAATGCATAGACATATTTTATAAGTAATCATAATTTTTTTTTATTTTTATGAATAATTAGTTTTTGAAAATGAATATTTAAAAATAAAATAAAGTAAACATATATGATATAGATAATAACATAAAGCACATGTCATTATTTTTTCCATTGTTTGTCACTGGATACTTTAGGTAAACCATTTGGATGTTGTTTGAT
This sequence comes from Picea engelmannii, assembly GCA_009831015.1. Taxonomy (NCBI): domain Eukaryota; kingdom Viridiplantae; phylum Streptophyta; class Pinopsida; order Pinales; family Pinaceae; genus Picea; species Picea engelmannii. Next base: position 16,828 of record ML786427.1, read on the forward strand.
GGTAGAAACACGAACTCACTAGCTCCACCTAATGTCATTTTTAAGAAAAACCTGATGGTGTGTTATACAATTTTGATGTAGTGTGAAGATATCATTAGAAGTTCATTATGAAGTTTTATTTATAAAACAAACAAGACTTGACGTGCCTTAAATCCACCATCCACATATAGACATCATTGGTCATGTTGGAGCTTCCTAGTAACATGTTTTTCAAGATAAATGGATCCCTGGGTTTCTCATCCTCCACCAAGGTTAAGGTTTCAATGCACATGCATGCCACATTCAGTTATTGGATTCAATTGAAATAGATTAGTTCTTAGACAACATGCTAAAGAACTCGACTTGCAAGTTTTAGATGAGTCCTTAGAGAACCTATTATACAAATACACGAGGGTTAATTTCTCTTTCACGACTTGGCTTATAGATTTGCATGAGGAGGAGTTGCAGATTCAAAATGACTATTCAAATTGGCTAGTTGAAACATTTCAGTGATGATAGCTACAAAAATAGTACTTCTAGGAGAAGTAAAATTTACTTGTATGATTTATCTTCATACAATGCATGCACAACACTTGCACAATCCCCACATAGACCTATGCAGGCCCCTTTCATTTAAGCTAATTTCTTTGGTGGATAAATTATCTTTCAACGCCTCTTTAACTCGTATTGCTAGGGTCTTGGATGGTTCGAAGAAAAAATTGAAGACCCCCATCAACATTGAAATGCATGCGGTTTCTCCCAGAGTGATTTCTGATTCTGGGAGATTAGAGCATTTCCTTGCACCATAAGTAATCTTAGTACATTCAACATGACATTCGACAAAATTATTCAATATAATTAAATTGAACGTTTAAATCACTGCACTACCATCTATTATCCACAATCAAATTTGGCAAATGTTTCATTTTCTTAGTTATGAATCAATTTCCTTTTCGAATACTAGGTATTTATGTAGTTGGGGGGATCATTCATCCATAATGTCCCATGGTCCTTTTGTTCATAAGATTAATCTTAAGGCTCAAAGAGTAATGTCTGGGATGAGGAGATTTTATGAAAATGTTTTAAATGAGTGCTTTTCCTACCTTTAGTTATATGAGAAATAATCATTTAATGAAATTAATAATAGGACAGTACAAAGGTTGTATTCCATTGTCTGAGTCACAATTATAATATCAAATGGTATGAAGGAAGAGTACAAAACTGTTAAACAAATCTAGGCATCAATTGTAGATCAATATCACCTTGTTTGTAGTGGAAGAAAAGTAGAGAGTGCACCCTTGAATAGGATATAAAATACAGTAATTCACATAGCTTGCAGGTCTTGTTTTACTCACAGTAAATACAAAGGAAAAACTACTTACTTAATGAATTGATGATAAAATACGATTACAATAGTTGTAATACTAAATTGCAACCAATCACTTATCAAGGAATTACATAAAGAGATTCAGGGATATCGAAATACAAAAGAAACACATAACTCAAGCTGAATGAAAATTAGAATCTCTGTCTAGACTTGTATTAATACTCAAAAAGGAGAGTTTTCTCTATTACATCTAGCAAGAAGCAACCTCGAATAGATCTGAAATCTATCTATTTATACAAAAATTATCACAACTCAAAAACAGTTGGACTTCATAAAATATCTCCTAAAAACATAATGTAATTTGAATGAAACGACAACAGGTCGATATTGTTTGAGTTGACGCTTTCATCTGTCCCTTCATATGCTCACAGATGTGCTAGTTTTCCTTTGTTCTTTGAATTGGGCACACATGTCCATTGAGGCCACCATAATAATTTGTTTACTGTCCTCGTCATCTGATTCCACTACTATCTGTTCTTCGGATGCGTTTATTGGAAAAAGAATATCAGTTGAAAATATGGAGGGAGTGATAATGTGACAGGTAGCTCAGCATTGGCTTGTAATGCGATGGCTAACAGTTATGAGAAAGAGTAACTGATCACGAATAATATGACGTGGGGACAAGTGTAGGTGGGGAGGTAAACGAGGTAGCCGATGTGGAAGGTGTGACATGATGGAGGGTGAATGAGATACATGATGTGGATGATAGGTGTTTCTCCAACGTCCCTTTATGTTTCTCTATTTTGTGGGGGCGCAAGGGGGTGGTTTGAAGTAACCCACTTTTCGTCCCGCAATGCACTTGGTGATGCCATGTATCTCTTTTACTATACCAAGGTTTCAGTTGCGGGACCTATCATGAATTTTATCGTTCGAGTATGTTGCATCCCCGCAATGAAATGTGGTTGTTGATTTGGTCGCGATCTGCGATCTCAACGCACCTGCTGAATTTAGTGTCATTGCTAAGGTTTATCCTCATGCCAACTTTAGGATCATTCTAAGCGCACGTGGAGATGGTGCTACTTTGGCGCTGAACAAAGAGGATGATCTGAATCGATGGTTTGACGTCACTATGTTGACGTTTCATGAAAAGAGAAGTGACATGTGGCGGCACTAGATGGATACCAGGTGTCATGAATGATGACAATGCCGCATGTTTGAACTAAATACCACCACATACTTTGGCACTTCAGAGCTTGGGGGCGATCTGCATGTAGATCTTGAGCTCTGAAGTGAACGACAATTGTCTATATGAGGAGGACACACGGCAGGGATCTTTGGACTCTGGGATTCGAAGAAAAATGGGAGCGGGGAAGCTGAAACTCCTGAAGCCCGGATTCTTGAAGTGAATATTGATCGTCCATTTCGAAGGACGCATGGCACTTGATATTTTAATTCTATGGCTTCTGTCTAGCGCTAGAACTCGTGCAACTTTGACATGTCGAATAAACACGAGCCGCAGATTTCCATGATCCATTAAAATCCAACTGTCGATCTTCGCAAAGTGAGATAAGCACCCAAATTTAATTCGAGGTCACAGCTCTTGGTCATATGTAGAGGAGATAGAGAAAATTTTGTGCAATTCCTATCCATCTATCTTAGCGGGGGACACATGTCAGACGATCCCGTATTCGACTATTTCGTACTCTAGGGGAAGGAAAGAAGTGTTAAGTAAATAAATCCCAAAGAACCAAAGCCTATCTAGATCGTTGATCGAAGTGGACACATGGCAGAAGATCCTGTACTTCGGAGACTTAGTACTTTAGAGATTTTTACCTCGAAAATTTGCACCTCGAAACGCCTGAACCCCGGAGTTCTGAAGTAAATCTTCGCCATTTAAATCAAAAGGACACGCGGTAAGAAATCTCTCACTTTGGGGACTTAGTACTTCGGGGATTTGTACTATTGTAAATATTGTAACGCCTGAAGCCCAGAGTTTCGAAGTAAATCTCAGCCGTCCAATTCAAAGGACATGTGGGGCCAACTCTTCCACTTCGGGGACTTAGCAATCCAAAGATTGTGTGCTTCCTTTTCTAACTATTTATCCCCTTTCCTACTATATTTGGTCCTTTTGTTATTTTATCCATCTTCCAAATTGATTCATCATTCCACTAGATTATGAAATCTGTACCATCAAGTTTTCTTGGAACTTTTCGTTGCGCCATAATCATTAATGAAATAATATTAGTATTCTTGTAACAAGAGAGGTATGTAAGCTATTCACTGAACAAAATTGTTAATCGCAATTCAAATCATGAAATTTAACCAATCATACATATCGTTAATACTTCAACATTCGTGAGTGTTGGATACAATTAGGGTATAAATCTCTTGAAGGTCAAATTCACGAAGAATCTAATCTCCTATTACTTACTTTTATGTTTTACTTTATCATGTTTTAAACCTTGAATTAGCCTTAATTACTTCGACATTTTGACGACTTCGGGGTTTTGGAATGTTTAGATTTGCTGGAATACCCGAAGCGGGAAGTTCTAAAGTGAACGTTAGTGACTTTCTTTAAAAATTGAGCAACTTCTACGGTTCAAAGATCATTAATACCATTTGACAAAATTAGAGTAGCTAATTGACGGTGTATATCGTAAACACCTTTTTAACAAGCGATGGATTTATCTTTAAATTTAAAAGACAGGTCTCTAAGTTTCTTTTTATTTTTGGGTGAAAATTTTATTTCTAAGAGGCAAAATCTAAAGCTCAAAATCTCAAAATTAAACGTGTTCCAACATAGGCTCCATCTGGGTATTGTGACTCCTTGTGAGGCACGGAAGAACAGTAGAGCAAGTGCCTTTATTGGGTTAATGGAGTCATTATTTTTTTTTTCTGAAAAATTATTTCTAGTTTTATTTAATCATGCATATAAAAATGAAATTATCCAAGTCCCAAGACCTTCAAAACATACTCAATAATAAATTTCAATTTAGGGCATTTAAATTTTCCTTTTCCTAAAAATGATTTCAGAATTGTTTAAGATAATCAAAAAAAATTTAACTAGAATATCAGGCTTTAACCGACTTTGTTTGCTTCAAGGTTCAACAGATCTAACATATTTACTTAGGGAATCCCTAGTTGGTTCAGGATGTACAACTCGTCAGAAAGAGAACTAGATAATAGAGTATGAAATATAAATATGTATGACAACCTTACATATATCGTAGATATTGCTTCACTATCAATGATCATGTTCAGTACCACAGTGAAGTTATCTACTTCTCCCATTGAATTTCCTTTCACAACTTCATTTTTCTAAGATGAGGGCAATCGGTAAATAGATTTCCTTTCATCATCTCTTTTGGAAAAAATGGGGGCAATCGAATTACGAATTTCCTTTCACCATTTGTCTTGGGCGATATAGGGGCAATCATATTATGAATTTCCTTTCACCATCTGTCGTATATTTTAATATTTTTGAAGTGGGGGCAATCAATTTGTATGTAACATACAAGGGATGATACCTGCTTAAAATATTTAGGCTAAAAAGAAGGTCTATCAATAATTTTAAGAACACTCTGAAACCAACTTCCTTTTGATTTTCAGTACATCATAACCTATGGGGAATTTTTTTTATGGGAATTTTAATCTTTTCAGGGATAAACCTTGAGTGAATTTGTCAGTTTAAAATCTGATATCAGAGCTAAAATTGTCAGGATTAGCCTAGACATACTTTTTCAATTAAAATTAAAGGAACATAGAGATTTTTGCCAAACATTGTTTTGAAAATATGTTTTTTAAGTTTTAAGGGACAAGGTAAGTTTCTTTGTTTCTATGAAGACTAAAGAAATTAAGAAAGGAGAAATAAAATATGAAGTGGATAAGAACTTGGGGATAGGTAAAAAATGACCCAATCACAGTTTTGAAGGATCTAAATCAACAAAAATCCTAATCCTACACAAGTTTGTGTACTTAGTTCAGACTTCTTTTGAGTTTATTTATTATTAATTTTGTTTTCGTTTCAGAGATGGATTTTCAATTTATCGACATGACACTATAATTTTATACATTTATGATTCTCAATTCAGGTGATAATATTATCATGAGAAAAAATCCCTTTACATTCCTTTCAAAAAGAATATTTCAATTTTATTGGGACTATACGAAGAGTAGGGACTCATACCTTATTTTTCTTTTGAATTTTCAATAGGGAATATTATTTATTTATCACCTTTTTTTAGAGAAAAAAAAAAAAAAACGAAAAAGGCGAGTGTCGAGTTTTTCTTGAGACTCATCTCCTGTTCAACAAGATCTACTCTGCAAAACACCAAGAAAAGTAGACCACATGTCCTCATCCTTCTGCGACCTGAAATCAACCCTGTCCAACTCTGAACCCCGTCATTGGGCTATGGAGTCATAATGCCTAAAAATTGAACCCTACTAGATGCCAAACTGAGAACCGAACTACTGAAATAAAACGTTGAACTAGTATGCTGAAATAAAAAGTTGATTTGGACAAATTATTTATATACATTGGCCCTACACTAATAAGGGAAAATTCCATTGATCAAGTAATATGGAATTTCCAATGGAGCCATGCAAATAGTGGATTTCTTAACATACCTTGTTTTACACTGGATGAAGGAATGAGAAAATAATAATTTTTTTGAACCAAAGAATGAATAGGTAGTTTGCACCTACTGGTGAAGTTTGGTTACACAAAAAATGATGCAAAGTTTTGGACCTCTTGAAGGAAATACTCCAACCAAACACCCACTGGATCATGGAAAGATAAAGAAGTTTTAGAATCAAGCGATACCTCTTCCTACTGGCCTAGATACATGAAAAACCTTTGCACACTTTCTCCACTACTAATCTTTTCTTTTCCTAGCTCGAGAATGTCATATTGAGGCTCAGTAGTATGTTGCTCATCTAAATAGGAAGGAGAGATCAACTTCTCCAGTAGTCCCTCCTTATCTCCTCCATTGCTTGTCCAAGAATCTTCTTTGTCACCATCATACTCAAGTTGATTTCTTTTATAGTGCAACTGATACTTTTCCTGCTGAAGTGAACTCTCTGAATAAAGAGAAATAATTTGTTTCTCATCAAATTTGAAATTGCTTTCATCATAGTTATCAAACAAAGGAGAACAATTGTATGTTTCCATCCATGTTGGGAAAGAAATCTTCTCTTCTTCATCGTCTAGATACTCATCGTAAATAGGATGATTATATAAAATTTATGAACTTTGACTTTCAAAAACTTCTATTTCTTGATAATCTAGTAATGATGACTGAATAATAACAGCTTGATCAAAATAAGAATTTAGAACAGTAGTTTGATCATGATGGTAATTACTATGAAGAATTGGTACAATGACAAATGAACTTAGAGTATCGTTGCCATTGTTAGTATCATTACCAAAATCATCTTTTCTAAGAGCTGATTGCTTATGGTTATCAATAAGCCATTGGCCTTTGCAAGGATATAGATCAACAAAAGATTCATCATCTTGTCTTTGATCAGCTCAAAGGACTGGAGGGTTTGTAAGGATTTCTTAATTTTTACTTACAATCATGTCATCTTCATTCTTACTGCTGCAAGAAACCTCTTCTTGATTTACTTCAAAGTTTTCTTTATATAAATTTTCCTGATCTGTTTGAAGGATATCTTGTTCTTCTGCAAATTCTTCTTCATATAATTGACCACAATTGCTATCATGTTCTGATTTTTCATCAACAAACTGATTATGTTTACACTCTTGTTCTATGAAATCTAAATTGCAACAGTTTTAAAAAAGGAACTCTGATGAATACATTCTTTTGCAATACTTATGAAAAGTTGCATGGAATTATTTTAATGATGAAATGTTGGAAGGGAGTAGAGATTTGTACCAAAGTCGAGCATCCCTTCCCAGACTAAACATGAACAGTTTCATCAAAACATATTCATGATGAATATTTAGTTGATGCATGAGCTTATGAAATTCAAACAAATGTTGAGCATGGTTATCACCTTTATACTCTCTAAAACTAGGAAGATGATCTCCCCATTCTTTAATATCAGGAACAACATTTGGAAAACCAAAAACATTTGTAAAGTCCAAAGGAGAAACCCTCACAGCAATCTGAGCAGGGAAAGAACTTGACATTTTGAAACCAATGGAGTCACCAGTGAATCATGTGGAGTCTTTTAACCAAGGAGTCATCGGGTGAAAAATGAAAATTTTCACGTATTCAATCTTTGTTCACCATCAAAGATTAAAGTTTCACTTTGTCACTCTCCCGGGGAAAAATAACTTCGTTTCTCTGTCCCCGACATCGACACCAAAAACATGTTGTTCCTGATATTAATCTTAAGGCTCAAAGAGTAATGTCAGGCATCAGGATGTTTTATGAAAATGTTTTAAATGAGTGTTTTTCCTACCTTTAGTTATATCATAAATAATCCTTTAATGAAATTAATAATAGGGAAGTACAGAGGTTGTATTCCATTGTTTGAGGCACAATTATAATATCAAATGGTATGAAGGAAGAATACAAAATTGTTAAACAAAGTTAGGCATCAATTGCAGATCAATCTCACCTTGTTTGCAGTGGAAGAAAAGTAGAGAGTGCACCCTTGAACAGGATATAAAATATAGTAATTCACACAACTTGTAGGTCTTGTTTTACTCACAATAAATACAGAGGAAAAACTACTTAATTAATGAATTGTTGATAAAATACGATTACAATAGTTGTAATACTATATTGCAACCAATCACTTATCAAGGAATTACATAAAAAAATTCAGAGATATGGAAATACAGAAGAAACACATAACTCAAACTGAACCAAAATTAGAATCTATGTCTGCACTTGTATTAATACTCAAAATGGAGAGTTTTATCTATTACATCCAACAAGAAGCAACCTCAAATAGATCTGAAATCTATCTATTTATACAAAAATGATCACAACTCAAAAACCGTTGGACTTCATACAATATCTCCTAAAAACATAATGTAATTCGAATGAAACGACAACAGGCTGATATTGTTTGAGCTATCACTTTCATCTGTCTCCTCATCTTCTCGAAGACGTTCTCATTTTCCTTTGTTCTTTGAATTGGGCACACATGTCTATTGAGGCCATCGTAATCATTTGTTTACCGTCCTCCTCACCTGATTCCACTTCTATCTGTTCTTCGGATGCGTTTACTGGAAAAAGAATATCAGTTGAAAATATGGAGGGAGTGATAATGTGATAGGTATCTTAGCATTGGCTTGTTATGCAATGGTTAAAAATTATGAGAAAGAGTAACTTCTCATGAATAAGATGACGTCGGGACATGTGTATGTGGGGAGGTAAATGGGGTAACCGATGTGGAAGATTTGATAGGATGGAGGGTGAACGGGATACATGATTTGGATGAAAAATGTTGGTCCAATGTCCCTTTATGTTTCTCTATTTTGCGAGGGCGCGAGGGGGTGGTTTGAAGTAACCTTGTTTTCATCCCACAATGAACCTAGTGATTCCACGTAGATCTTTTACTATACCACAGTTTCAATTATGGGACCGCTCAGGAATTTTATCGTTCGAGCATGTTGTGTCCCCGCAATGAAACGTGGCCATTGATCTGGTCATGATCTATGATCTGGGTGCACCTACTAAATTAGTGCCACTGTTAAGGTTTATGTGCCTTCCAACTTTAGGATCATTCTAAGTGTGCTTAAAGATGGCACTGAACAAGAACACTTCCTGGAGGATGATCTGACGCGGTGGTCTAACGTCAATATGCTGACGTGTCATGAAAAGAGAAGTCACACGTGCCAGCGCCATCTGGATTCCATCTGTCATGACTGATGAGAGAGACACATGTATGAACTAATGATTTCCATGTACTTTGGCACTTCAGAGCTCAGGGGCAGTCTGAATGTAGAGCTGGAGCTCCGAAGTGAACAAAAACCGTCGATCTCAGGAGGACACGCGGAAGGGATCTTTGGATTCTAGGAGAAACTGCTTCGGAGGAAAATGAGAGCGGGAAAGTTGGAACTCTCGAAGTGAATATGGACCGTTTGTTCCGAAGGATGTGTGGCGCTTGATCTTTTAACTTCGGGGCTTCTGTCTTGCGCTAGACCTCGTGCAACTTTGACATTTCGAATACACGCGAGCCGTTGATTTCCATGATCCATTAAAATACGACTGTCGATCTTCGCAAAGTGAGATAAGAACCCAAATTTAAGATGAGGTCAGAACTCTTGGTCATATGTAGAGGAGATAGAGCAAATTTCGTGCAATTCTTGTCCATCGATCTGAGCAGGGGACATGTGTCATACGATCCCCGTATTTGACTATTTTGTACTCTGGAGGACAGGCAAGCAGTGCTGAGTAAAGAACTCTCGAAGAACCGAAGTCTATCTGGACCGTTGATCGAAGTGGACACGTGGTAGGAGATCATGTACTTTGGGGACTTAGTACTTCATAGATTTTCACCTTGAAACACCCGAAGCCAGGAGTTCCAAAGTAAATCCTTGTCATTGAAATCAAGAGGACAGGCGACAGGATATCTCTCACTTTGGGTAATTAGAACTTCGGGGATTTGTACTGTTGTGCATCTCGAAATGCCCAAAGCCCGAAGTTTTGAAGTAAATATCAGTCATCCAAATCAAAGGACACACGGCGCTAGATCTTCCACTTCGGGGACTTAACACACCAGAGAGTTTGTGCTCCCTTTTCTAACTATTTATCTCCTTTCCTTCTATATTTGGTCGTTTTGTTAGTTTATCTAGCTTCTGAACTAGTTCATCGTTCCACTAGATTTTGAAATCTGAACCATCAAGTTTTCTTGCAACTTTTCACGGCGCCATAATCCTTAATGAAATAATATTAGTCTGCATGTAACTAAGGTGATGAATGGTTGGATCTGTAGATTTGAGTGACTAAGTTTGTATAATCTAAGTGTTCTAGGGGTTTTTTAGCACGCTAAATCCATATATGCATTAAAAAGACAATTTAAACAACAAAAAATAGAGATTTTGTCCAAATTTACATCGCCCCCGACCAATTCCTCCCAAAAAAACCCAAAAGGTAGAACGTGAAATTATTTTATGATTATGATAAAATAACTGTAAAATAACTA
>ML786427.1:142438-204449 GCA_009831015.1 Picea engelmannii
CACATCATATACTTTAAATTTTTGTGATAGGATCTCAGGATTCCTTGAGGAATACGATAGATCTAGCTAGGAGAACAATAATGAGGGGAAATATGATTTCCAAGGGATCTTCCATGAAATATCTTCCTTAATAGGCACTCAAGCTTATTTTCTCTTCATTGTTATTAATTGCCCCATAGACACTCCATTTTTATGATTTTTTAATAGATGTAATATTAGCACCACATATAGTTTACAATTTTGTGACAAGAACTCAAGATCCCTCAAGGAATACAAGAGATCCAATGAGGAGAACGATAATGAGGGGAAAGAGAATTTCCATGGGATCTACCATGAAATAACTACCTTAATAATCACCCATCAATGTAGAAAGGTAGGATAAGGCCAATGTAAGACTAGTGTCATGGAGCATGGTGTTTGATATCAGTCAATGTCATTAGTGGAGTAATATGTGTAATAAAATGACTATGTATTAGAGAAATCAATGAACATGGGAGGAAGCCTAAACATTTGATGTTAGGAACTAATGATAGAAAGTAATGATATACATCAGGTCTATCATTAATTCCTATAGCCAAAAAATATCTCAATTATGAGAAACATATCTAAAATCTACCTCAATATGAGGCCAAATAAAACCACAAACTTAAAACCTTGAATAAAAAATAAAATACCACTTCAAAAATTCATGAATTTTCCAAAACTTTAAGTTAAAATAGGGAGAATTTATTGATTTGTGTGTGTGATTAATAGAATCACACCAAACTCTTTACTATAATCCCTACAACCCAGAAGGAAAGGACTAATAATAAACCTTACAAAGTAGATTCTGATTATTCTTTTAAAATCTTTAGTATTGTGATTTGTAATAGAATATTTCTAGGATAACTTGCCTTTGTTTATACATAGCTAGATAATTCTTACAAAATAGGGATGGCTTCATAAGTAGCATATACAATTAAGACAAATGGTTTTTTAGCATTTCGAATGTGAAACTCTAATCATACTCCTCTTCTAATGTGGGCTCTTATGTTCTTTATAAAATCTTGTAGTATGTACGTGCTACAGTGCTTATAATAGAAAAAATACAAATGTTTTTTTAACATGTGTTTTAAGTAATGGGGTTTTAAAGGAATAATGGGACTTTTCTTACAAGGTGGAGTCTCATGCTCTTCTTAAAATCCTTTGAAATTTGATATAGATAAAGTTAAGATAAAGTTTTTTTAAAGTAAAATTTATTCATCTACAATATTAGTTATAATGTGTTTCTAAACATATTGATTTACAATATTAGTTATAATGTGTTTCTAAACATATTGAATTTGTTAAGATAGATAAATAAATAAAATATTTAGAAACATATAAATGAATTCATAAAACATTATATCCATGTGTTATATACATTTGACATAAGGATTTAGAAAATAGAAATATATCAATATTAAGTTGTTATTAAAAAAATAACTATTAAAAACAAATATAAAGAATATGAATACTACGAAGTTAATTCAAACTAACAATGATATATCTTAAAACCATCGAGAATGACAACACCAACTTAATTACAATCCATTACTTATAAACTCTAGCAACACCAACTTAATTACAATCCATTACTTATAAACTCTACATGTCGAGGAAATATGAATCATTAGGGTTATTATATTGTCGCATTTCTTTATAATTGTTCAATATATTAGTGTACATATGTTTAGGAATTTGAATTCAATATATTAGTGTACACATGTTTAGGAATTTGAATTCAATATATTAGTGTACATATGTTTAGGAATTTCAAATAAAGAAAGAGGATGCGATGGTTCATTGTGAGGGTTATTAATGAATATTGGGTATTATGAAGGATTAATGACCGGTGTCCATATATAGGAATTTGAATCGGCGATTTTATGTGATTACCATCCCTTTTTATTTCCTTAGAAAAAGTGGACTAAAGCTCACATGTCTTCAAATCATGGAGATATTCATAACTATAAAAAAAAATGGTCTAGGTTGGAAATATTCATAACTGTAAAAAAAATGGTCTAGGTTGGAGAGGATACACATCAAGCACAACTTTTAAAAAGAGGATATACATGATGATCTCTCTCATAAAGTTTATTGATCGATGTCTCATTTTTGTTCTTTTTAATGGCCATCTCATATTTATCATGTTTTTTCTTGATGGGTGTTTAGATTTTTATTTGTGATTATTCATGGGTATCATATGTGTAGGTATTTAATTTTGATGATGGAGCTCAATCAAACATAAACTCCATCCTCACATAGATCTATGCATGGCCCTTTGATTTAAGATAATTGCTTTGGTGGGTAACTTATCTTTCAACGCCTCTTTAAATGGTATTAGTAGGGGCTTGGATGGTTCAAAGAAAAATTTGAAGACCCCCATCAACAATGACAAGCATGTGGTTTCTCCCGTAGCGGTTTATGATTCTGGGAGCTTAGATCATTTCCTTGAACCAGAAGTAATCCCAGTACATTCAACATGACATTCGACAAAATTATTCAATATAATCAAATTGAACATTTAAATCACTACACTACCATCTATTATCCACAATGAAATTTGGCGAATGTTGCATTTTCTTAGTTATGAACCAATTTCATTTTCGAATACTAGTTATTTTTACAGTTCTGGGGGATCATTCATCCACAATGTCCTATGGCCCCATATTCCATGTAGTTATTGTTGTTGGTTAGCTCATTTCCCATAAGTTAGAGAAATAGTTGTGGGCATTAACAGTGCACCAATAGAAAAACGAGCAACACTAGGTTCACCTGGCTTTGTTGAGCCCCCTACCATGGATATCTTATAGAAGGATGGTGAGTAGGAAACATGGAGCCATGTTTCAAATATAGAAACAATATATGGCATAGTATGTAAACACATTGCATTCAAGTGGATCTAGTAAGAAAATGGATTTTAACTAAAAAAAAAACACAATATGTTCTATTTTTTTCCTAACCTACTTGTTAATTTTTTGTATCTTCGAGTAGGTATTCTCACATGGCCCTAGGTGTTGGGCATGTGGGAATCATCATGGGAATCAAATCACACATTTTTTTTGGTGAAAACCCCCTTTTATTTCAGTTGAGGTTTCATGGGTTTGTTGATGGGCTTTGTGGACATGTGTTGGGGCTTCACACCCACAAGGAAAGCCTAATTGTATGTTTATTTGTGTACAGTCTTCTATGTTAACCCCTAAGGATTGTATCTAAATAATAGAGGTCATTGTGACATTACACATCATTTAGATGAGGTGTGGAGACATGATGGAGCTAGCATAAGCGAGTCTACACTTTTTCTAGGAGGATTGGTCATCTCAGCAAAGGGAAATTATGCAAGGTGGTGAACCTGGCCCTGAAGAGACAAGCGAAGAAGGTCGCATGTGTGGATAAAATTTTCCATGCAATACCCGTTTTGCGGGAGGAAGAAGCACGTATATATGCAGGTTGAAAATGGACAAATAGGGTATAGGGTATATGTGGATTGCAGTGGAGGAAACAACTTATATACGTGGGTTTCCAGTAAGATGAATCACGTATCTGATTTTATGGACAGGTATAGATCCATACAGGATGACAGGTAACACTAATAGGTCGTACAAGTGGTCTACAACATATTTGTGGGAAGAGGGGATTTCCAGAATATTGTTGAGGTTTGGTTTTCTGATTTGTATGGTTGTTGGAGAACAAGGTTTTTCTCAGTTTTGGTGACTTTGAGAGGATAAGTTTTGTCCTCATATTTGGTGTAATTGTTCTGGTTCGGAGGGCTAAGTTTTCCGTCAGTATTTTTTATATTAACAAGATTACAGAACTGAATTTGTGTCTCATATGTGTTGATGATTCATCTCTCATCTTTTTTGTTTCCACTGCATATTTTTTCAGTCAATAATTTTCAGTGTAGAATTATTCAGTGATAACAACTAGGGTGTTAATGGTGGTTCACTAGGAAGCAATTTCCCATATCTAAAAATTAGTCACATAAGAGTGTATGTGAAAATTGACAAATGGTCCATTCTATGCTTGCAATTGGAAGGTAATATTTAAGAAGTCGGTCCAAAGGAAGGTTGATGGACACCATAGAGTGGGACATGCATGTGCATCTTTTAGTGCAGACATTGTGAGAGGAGAAGAATATTGGCATCTTTCACCACCATCATATTCCATTTGATCTGCCATTAAAATCTTGTACTCTCATTTTTATTTCCACTATTAGCTAGTGAAATCTGTTTTGGAATGAAAACATTGGATTGTGAGGGTTCTTTTCTCCTCAATTTTATGAACTCACCTACAACCACTGCATTTATTTTCTTTTGTGACCGACACAATATTAGCAACTCATATAATTTACATTTTTGTGATAGGAGCTCAATTTTCCTTGAGGAATATGAGAGATCTAGCTAGGAGAACAATAATGAGGGGAAATATGATTTCCAAGGGATCTATCATGAAATATATGCCTTAATAGGCACTCAACTTTATTTTCTCTCCATTTTTATGAATTCCCCCATAGCCACTCCATTTTTATGAATTCCCCCATAGCCACTCCATTTTTATTCTTTTATAATAGATGTAATATTAGCATCTCATATAGCTTACAATTTTGTTACAAGAGCTCAGGATCCCTCGAGGAATACAAGAGATCAAATGAGGAGAATGATAATGACAGGAAAGAGAATTTCCATGGGATCTATCGTGAACTATCTACCTTAATAAGCACTCATCAATGTAGGAAGGTAGGATAACACCAATGTAAGACTAGTGTCATGGAGCATGGTGTTTGATATCGGTCAATGTCATTAGTGGAGTAATACGTGTAACAAAACGACTATGCGTTAGAGAAAGAAATGAACATGGGGGGAAGTCCTAACATTTAATGTTAGGAAATAATGCTAGGAAATAATTCTATACATCATGTCTAGCATTAATTGCTATAGCCCAAAAATATCTCAGTTCAAAATTTATAACATTAATTTTATATCTTTTTAAACTTATGAAATTCATTATATCCATTAAATTATAAGGCCATGTGTTAGTGAAATGTATGAGGGTCTTAACATATTCAAACAATTTTTTTTTTAGCCTGTAGATCTTGATCTATCCTAGTGTAGCATATATCTTTTTATAAACATGGTCAATGCAATAAAATGTTATAAAAGGAATAAAAGAGATAAGTATTTTGATATTATGGTATATGTCAAGAAAAAAATATATTAAATATAGTAAAAGAAGTTACTGACCCTGAGACAACAAATCTAGTTGAAGTCTGTCTTTGATCTACTATCTTTAGCTACCAAGGAGAATTTTATGAAAAAATGAGCGGTTTAGCAATGGGATCTCCATTTTCTCCCATTGTTTCAAATAATTTTATGGAAAACTTTGAGAAAAAAACCCAGATACTTATCCCCTTAAACCATCAAGGTGGAAAAGATTCATTTATGACATTGATTTGTTATGGCCCCATGGGATAGATGAACTTGAAAAGTTCCTCCAACATCTGAATGGTATTTCAAGGGATATTAAGTTCACAATGGAATTAGAGTATAACAGTAGAATCCCATTCCTAGATGTACTAATTAGTAGGAAGGAGGAGGGGAACCTAGGACATGCAATGCACAATAAGAAAACCCACACAGATAACTATCTTCATGCAATATCTCATCACAACCATGCCCAAAAGATAGGAGTACTTAACATCTTGGCCACAAGGGCCATCAGAATATATGATGAAGAGAACTTGGAATAAAAAAATGATCACCTATCCAAATTATTCATAAGCATAGGTTACAAATACAAAGACATCAGAAGGGAGATAATAAAATCACCAGAAAGAAAAAATAGTGAACCTCAGACCCACAAAAACCATCCTTTCTGGAAGAAATCTTATCTACCATACATTCAAGGGGTCATTAACAATATTTCCAAAGTAATAAGAAATAAATAGATCACAACTAATTTTAATCCATAAGAAACCATCAAACAGAAAATGAGATCTATAAAATACAACATTGACCAACAATAATACAAAGTCTATAGGATCGACTGCTCATGTGGAAAACATGACACTGGAGAAATATGTCGTTCTTTTAATATTAGCATCAAATAACATGGATATAACATTAAGAATGAATATGTGTTCACCTAGACATTAGTAGAACACTCTGTTGTAACCAAACACAACTTATGCTTAGAAAACACTAATATCCTAGCAAAAGAAGATCAGTTTTTCAAAAGTCGAATTAGAGAAGCCATGGAAATCATCAAGCATCCCAACAACATGAAAAGAGATGGAGGTCTGAAGATCAGTGAGAATTGGATCCCTTTGATCTCCCATAGAAGAAACATGTAATAACATAACAGGTTCATCCTCAACCTCTATTATATTTTTCCTTTTCCTCTAGATTATTGATGCATTTTTGTTTCCATCGGTCTCCTTATTTTTTCTCCTTTTCTTTGACTTCCATTTCTTTGTTTTCTCTCTTTCTTGTTTGTCACCTTTGCTTTTGTTTTTTGTTTCTTGTTTTATCTGCTTATCTTTTCCCCTTAAAAAATGTTAATCTTCTTCTTATTACTTCTATATCAAATTTCCCTAAATAATTAATAACCCTAAATAACCAATAAGCCTAAAATAATCATTATCTAGCTCTAACCCTAACTTTATTTATTCTATAAATTAATGATAATTTAATATAATTAATGTTAATTTTTAAAAAAATTAGAGTTTTGATAAGTAAGAAATTACTATATAGGTAATAGTATTATTAGTTTTTTATCAATACATAATGTTCACCCTAACCTTATAATGATAACAATATTTTAATAATAAACACAATAACATTCTTAGGGCTTTATAATATTTTATTTACCCTTGATATAGTTCTTTTTGTCCTTGTTTAACTTTGAGTATAGCTTTCGTAGTTTGAAAAAAAATAAAAATTAATAGTTAATTCTTTCATAGATTTTTAGGTCTTTGTCTTTTGTTGTGAGCTGACGTCTTTGTTTCCATTGATTCTCTTCATTGTTTATTATTTAAATCTTGTCTTCTCCTCTCTTATTTCTTCGGCTTTACATCCTGAATATGGATATGTTATGGATATAAAATGTCGACCAACAATAAATGGTATTGTGGATATTTTGAATTATTCTAAAGAAAATATCATTTTTTTTAGAAAAATATATATTTGAAATGTACATATTTGACTCTATATGTGTGTATAGCTCCACTAACAATGGATTTGTATCATATATAAAAATAACATGAAAATAGAGATATTGAGATCCATTAAAATAAAATGGAGGTTTTGATGTATTTTCAACCCAAATCACTAGGCTAGTCATTTTTAACCTAAATATGAAGCAATAAAATCAGAAAACAGCTATGTTAAAGCAATTGAATGAAAAGAATGCACATGTACATTTTAGAGTGTGTGCACATCCTATAATGTGCATGCACTATTGTGAATAAGAGTACTTTTGAACAAGTAATATTTCAAAAGGTCTAACAAGAATGTGCTCTATCCTTCATTAACCTTATTGAGATTAAGTACCATGAATAAAACCTAGACACTAATTTAGATTGTATACAGAACAAAATGAAAGGAAATAATATGAATGTAAAAACAAACACAAAAATATTTTAGAGAGCATAGTGATATGCAAAAACCCAAATTGTATTAATGAATGAAATAGGAAAAGACTCTAAAATGAAAAGCAATACAAACTAGCTAGAATGGTGGTAGCTTATCTCTGGAAAGAGAAGTGTTAGATTTGCTCATTTGCAAGAAAAAATTACAAGGGGATGAAATGAAACTTTAGCATAAATTACTAAACCCTAGAAGGAAAAAACCATAAAGATCTAAAATCCTAACTTTAGGAGATGAAGCACCAAAAGGGTTGTAGGCCCCAAGGTGGCTAGTTGATACATCAACTTCCCAATGGTAGAGCTTTTCCATATAATCTATGTTTTGGGTGCATAATATATTATTGGATACATCCAAATAAGACGGACATTTTTTGGTAGGCATAGGTAGGTCATGACCACCTCAAGCCCCTAAATAGCCAAAAAACATTGTTTAACAACTGAAAACAAAGCCAGAAGTTTAGGACCTACAATACTATATATAAAAACCTACCAAGATGGAGAACTATGTTTGGTTAGTGGAAGAGGTGGGTCACCACTGATGTCCACCTGTACCAATCCTCCCCTCTTAAGAATCAATGGTCCCAATTTCATGAATTTCCCTCATTAGATGGTTAAACATTTTCTAAATTTGATTCCAAGTGGGCCAGTTTCCTTGGTGAATAAGTTGTCCTTATTTTTCAACCTCATATGGTTGTATTTTTTATAGTGGGTTCCCTTTGTCTTGGTGTCCATTATTCAATCCACTATATCCTACTCAATGTTGTTAGGATGTATTTCTATGGGATCCAAATGTTCAACTACCTCCAAAGTGTTCAATAAGGGTGGACTCTTCCTATGAAGATGCAAAGGGAACTACTACATCAATGGGGACCAATGGTTGGAACCCCAAGAACACCTAGAAATGGCTATGGCCAATATAGATATGAAGGGATCTATTGTAGCTATATTAAACATATGGAAGGCTCTCATAGCATGTGCATGGATTCTTGGAGTTGTATATGTGTAGGATATGCACAATAATCCCATGACCACTTTTGTTTGTCCATTTGTTTGGGGGTGGAAGGTAGTCAATTTGGTCAACTTTGTGTCCATTAGAGACCACATTCTATACCAAAAGGTATTGACAAACTTACTATCTCTATCTGAAATAATGGTCATTGGTAGCCCAAAATGAACCTCAACATTGCCAAAGAAGAGCTTACCAGTGGCTTTGATTGTGATTTTTTTCTTACATGCTGCCCAAATTATTGGACAACTAAGAGGTGGGGGGGGGGTGAATCAGTTGTTACTATGCTTAAACAATTATTCTCATTTTAAAATCCTTACAGAACACTCAATCATGATCACAATAATGCAGGGAAGTAAGCAATATAATATTCAACGTCAATCACACACATGAAATATACAGAGACAGGTATTTCCTGAGGAAACCCATAAAGGGAAAAACCTCTTCTTCTTGATATGATAAGTAATCTTTATTTTTTGTACATTATCATTCTTAGGAGCACCAAATCCCTTTAAGGATACCACCTCACTTTTACAAGAAGCAACTTGTTGAGAGCACCAACTCTCTGGTTTCTCTAGCACCCACTAGAAGGAAGCACCAACTCCCTAGTTTCTCTAGCACCCACTAGAAGGAAGCACCAACTCCCTAAGTGTTCCAGCACCAACTGGATCGACGCACCAACTTCCAGTTACAAAGGCACCAAATTGTATAACAGAGAACAATAGTTCTCCCTTGCACCACCCTCCCTAGTCCTCCCTAGAACCTCCCTACCACCCTGATTATAGAAACTTATTACAGTGATATAGTGTTTTTCAATGGCTTACCAATCTCATCATTGTTCTTCTACACTGCTTTTCTCTCCCTGCATCAATGTCTTTCTGATCGCATCTTCTTGATATTTTTGATCTTCTTCTCTTTCTCTGCATGCACATCTCAACTTTCTCTTCCTCTCTTAGATATTCATCTTTGTTCTATATATTTATACTATGCTTTATGCTCTGTGAAACATTTCCATTCTATGCGCTATGCCTCTTCTATGCATTTCAGCTATTGCGCATTGCATGCTTCTACCCGCATGAATAATTATCAACTAAAGAAACCATCTCTTCTTTTCTCTGCATATATTTATCATGCCAAGTCCTCTGTGAGCTCATAAACCTAACTCTTCATCCTCTCTTGGCGATTATGTTGATTATGTTCTTCATCAGCGATCATTATCTAAGATTCTTTGGCTTCTTTGGCAGTTACATTCTACATTGCTTTTACATCTATCAATCGTCTCTATGATGAGTCTTCATTCCACTAGCAGTTACCTCAAGACTCTTCATCTCCAATGGCGATCACACTGCAGTTCCTCGAATTCTGTGGCAGATTCAATCACTTCATTCTGGTAGTTACTGAGAAAACCTATGCACGCTCATCCCTTTGGCACCCTTTCCCTACATGAGAAAACATCAAAGCGGGTGCTAGATTTTATTTCTAAGCCCCTTCCTTTCACGTGACCACCGGTGGAGACCTTACGCCTATCCAGAAGGCACTTTTCCACTCGGTCTAGTGAGTGCTAGCTTTGTTTCACAATATGAACTTAGGCTATGAACTCATGTGACCACACGATTGCGGGCACATCCAAAGGTGGTTTGAATCAAACAACTTTTCTCCCATAATTTAACTTGAGCTTCCATGCGTCCTTTCTCTAGAATCATGGTTTCAATTGTAGCCTACTCACCAAAAATTAATACATGAGCATGTTTTGGCCCCGCAATGCGACGGGACCGTTGATCTCACGATCTTGACAGTGCTCCTGAATGGACGGTTCAGATATGTCCTTTCATGATATTTGGATCATATCTAACCTTCCTAAATCAACGACTGAGATTTACTTCGTGATCCAGGCTCCGGGAGATTCAAATATCAAACCTCGCTTTTCCCATACACCAAACTTTCGAAGGTGACAATCCACTGGCGCGTGTCCCTCATCACATCAATGGTCCTCGTTGACTTCAGGAATTTGATCTTTCAACCAGATTAGCGGTCATGTTTCTACTTTCTTGATCAACGGTCAATATCTTCTTCGCTACCCCGAGCTTCGGCGATTTCAATTCTCAACATTCACACTTGAGCAAAATGCTTTTAGCCAGAGTCCACATATTCCTGCCACGTGTCCTTCTCAAATCAACAGTTCTCGTTTACTTCGGCTCTTTAGGACTTTAGCATGATTGTTTCTTCATTCTCCTCTGGAGTGGTCACCTGCTAAATAATTCATAGGCGGTGGAGACTTCTTGTTGTCAGTTAACAGTTCCACTTACATTGTCCTTCCATTGAACTAGACCAATGATTGAGAATTCACCCAAGGTGATATTTAGATCGGATGAATGAGAGAGACTTCGGACCTTCGTCCTTCGGGACTTCAAGAATTTTGAAATTTGTTGGTGATGAACCTTCCGAAGTAAATATCTTGTAGTAACGTAGGTTGCTTATGTCACTTGTTGACATGGCACGAGCCAATTTCCTCTTGACACTTGTCATCATCTAATTATGCCATGTGTACTTGCCAACGTGGTCTTGCAGATGTCCTTGTTGACATGGTATTTCACATGTCCTTATTGATGTTGTCTTCCATATGTCCTTGCTGACGTGGTCTGCCACATGTCCTTGCTGATGCAGTCTGCTGACGTGATCTACTGATGTGATTTTCTGATGTTGTCTGCTGACCAACAAAACTGATCCAATGGTCCTCGTATGTCCTCCAAATCCAATGGTCCTTATTCATTTCAGATTTCTGAGCTTTGGGTTTTTCCAATCTCAAACTTTCCGGAGCGTAACCTCCTTGTATCTTTATATCCGAAGTGAAGCTTGTTCGTTGATCAGAATCTTAGATCGACGGATCGATCTTTCTACAATGTATCTCTTCTGGTGTATCCTTTCCTTCCACTTGGAATGATCCAACGGCTGATGGAAATTCGCATTTAGGGAATTTCATATCTCAAGCTCTCAAGAGTGTAACCTCCTCAAGTCTTTAGATCCGAAGTGAATGTTGTTTTTCTATCATGAACTTAGATCAACACCTCGATATTTCTGCAATGCGGCTTTGCCGTCTTATCCTGTCCTTCCACTCGAAAGTGATCTGACAGCTAACGGGAATTCACATAATCGAATTCTCAATCGTTTTTCCCCACTTGTACTGTCCTTCCACTAAAAAATGATCCAACGGTCGCGAGTACCCTTAAAGAAGATCAACGGTCGACAATGATTACGGAAACACAATTTACGAGTGATTTAAATCGACACCCAAACTCCGCAATTTGAAGTTGTGAACTTTTGGTGAATCAACCACAATCTTCGATCTTCGAAGCTATAAGATCGGATGGTCCTGACTAATTGCGGGATTGGAACAAGTGTGATGTTTAATTATCCTATCAATCTCCGCAATTCATCCATGCCGTATATTTGGCGATTGTGCATCTAACGGTCATTATTTAATCTGACTTAAAATCATTGTTTGTTGGATCAATTGCAGTTGTATATCTTTGAGGCTATGAGATCTAAAAATATATATAGATTATGGGATTGTAGCAAGCGAGTAGTTTAATTCATATTTTTCTCCCCACAATTCATCCCTGTCCTAGATCTGTCTTGTAGATCTGGCGGTCTTGATTTGATCTGAGTTTTATCGTGCCATCTCTTCTAAGATTTGATTCCTTCCGCACACTCTACCTATAATCATCCCATCATCGTTATTGTTCTTTCCTGTAAACATGCCATCATCGTTGTTGTTCTTTCCATCAATGACAAGCACACTCTACCTGTAAACATGCCAACAATACCCCCCTTTAGCATTGATGGAAACCTTGATGGACTGCACTGTCCTACTTAGACCTCCAACTATAGCATCCAGACCACACCCTTTATCCCCCTTTGACATCAACGTCAAAGAAAAAATGCCCCCCCTGAGATGTTGCAATACTTTTCGGAGGTATCATATTTTCAACCAACACAAACTCTCCCTGAGAGGATGGACTCTCTTATTTGAGTCCTTCAAAGTATTTGTATCTAGATCATAGTCTTCTCCTGCTGATTCTTGGACCTGTTCATCTTCAACTTCAGCTGTGTCCTCTGTAGCAAACTCAATATTGCTCACCTCTCTTGTTGGGACTCCTTCATCAACCTTTTCTTGTCATAACTGAATGAACCCCCCTGTCACTCTTCTCTCTTTGCTTCTGACTTTTCTCCCCCTTTGTTAAAAGGTTATCTCTTTCTGACAAGGTTTCTCCTCTTGTTATCTCTACAAGATGTCATGTATATCATTTTATACATCAGGATGTTGCTACTGCGGATGCCATTGTACTACTGGAACACTGCACAATTGTAGATCATATTTTTTAAACAACCCTTGGATCTGCCCATTGATTCTCATCGATCTCTAACCAGATGTATCCATCTTTATCCAATATTCTTCTTTACTGTACATTTCTCTAAAGTCTGAGAAATTTTATATTATGATTGACACATGGATGCAATTCTTTTTCCAACAATTAACTTCACTCATGTTCACTTGTTCAATCTTTTCTATCCACATATGTGAGTGTCCTGGTTTCTTGAACTTTTTTTTTTATCTTCTATTACTGCAACCTCATTTTTATTCTATGATTCCTACAATCCAAGTCTTTCTAACCATATTCATCATAAGGAAAAACAATAACTATTACAAACACTCCCATACCTCCTTTGATTCATCCATGAAGGTGTCTCTCTTCTAAACTTACTTTTATATGTATGAGTAGCTTCTCGGTGTCTTCCTTGATCTGATATTCTAAGTATTGTAGTATTGCTTTCATTATTTGAACCTGAAGAACCTGGGCCATACCTACTTTCCCTTTTTACAAATGAAGTACCTGTGTTAGACTTCTTAGGAGTACTGATTTCTTCCTTGCTGTATCCAAGACCGGATTTGTCATTTGGTGATCTCTGACTATCCAAGATCTCATCTAGGATCATGGAACTATTCAAGAACTTGATTTGGTTGTTTGACTTCTCAAATTTATTTCTAAGATTCACAACTTATGCTTCCATCTTATGACATGATTCTTCTTCTACTTCTTCCATGGGATAAATGCTAACAAAACATTCTTTTATTGTATCTAAGTCTTCTTGTTTTCTTGCAGGGGAGGATTCAATATCAACATTATTATTTGTCTGTATTATTTTAATTATACATAGAGACTTGTCCTTGTCTCTAGTCATGTGCTTGGAACATCCATTTTCTATATACCAGGGGTCTTTTTTTTTTTTTTGAGCTGGAAGTACTAGACCACATTTTTAACTATCTTTATGTTTCCATGCGCTAGCATTTCTACCTAAGTATTTTATCCTTGGATCTGCTTTGTAATTATTCAGATGGAAATATGCAGCCTTGTGACCTAATTTATGACAGTTATAGCATTCGAGCTCATTTTTCAATAGGTTAAAGTTATTGGTGGAACATTGTCTACTCATTGGTAGTTCATTATTTATTGACCTCCTCAGTTGCATGTCTCTAAACTTAATTTGACCATTTGCAATCTGTGGTTTTTTGTTACTTGGTTGTCTCATTCTTTGTTGTGGCAGATTTTTATTCCTTGGGTGTCTTGATTTCTCATGTCTAATTCTTAAGGAACAATTTATAGCTTTGTGGCCAAATTTAGAATAGTAGAAACAATATCCAAAAAAAATATTTGTACCTGGAAAATGGTTGTCTTCTTTGAGAAGGTTGATTTCTTCCATGCTGATGATTTCCTTGAGCAGAGGGTGTATTATTTATTTGTTCTACAGATT
Source organism: Picea engelmannii (assembly GCA_009831015.1). NCBI lineage: Eukaryota > Viridiplantae > Streptophyta > Pinopsida > Pinales > Pinaceae > Picea > Picea engelmannii. The sequence continues at coordinate 156,919 of ML786427.1, forward strand.
CAGTTCTAGCACCTTTTTCTTTACTCCTCCTTGGTGGTTGATTATATTCCTTTGTTTCTACAGGTTTGATGTTGTCATTGGCTGTAGATTTGACAAACTTGATGGATTCTTTGTTGCTTGGCTGACCACAACTTGATCCCTCTTCATAAACCAAACTAGTTTTCAACTTTGGATTCCTTTGTTGATTCAGAATGGTGGCTAATCCTTCTGAGGCTTTGATACTTGACAAATTTTGGTGATACAAGGTTTTAAACTTCTCCAACTCTTTTCTATTTTTCACTACTTATTCTTCCACAGATTCACATCTTGCCTTCTTCTCTGATAACTGTTGTTTCATAATGTCCTCTATTTTTTTTTCCTCTTCTAATTCCACTTTTAGCAGGGAAAAGTCTTCATCAATGTTTTACTGCCTTTCTTGAACTGTATCAACAATTTTTTTTTCTTTCTCTTCTTCAGTCTGAGTCTACCAATCTCTTCCAAAGCACCGATCAACTCTCATTCCAAGTCAACCACACCTTCTTCATCATCAACATCACTTCCTATTATTTTATTATCATAATCCTCTTTGGCCATAAGCATGAATTCATTTACCTTATCTTCACAGGAAGAGTCACTATCTATGTATTCTGAAGAGTTATCATTGTTTACACATAAACTTTTATTTTTATCAAATCTTTTGGATTTGTACTTCTCTTCACCTTCAGAGTTCTGGTCCTTCTTCATGTGTGAACACTTAGAGGAAAAGTGTCCTATATTTCCACAGTTAAAACATTTGAAGGACAACTTTCCTTGGTACTTGTCTAATCCTTTCTTTAGTCTTCTCACAAATTTTTCTTCAATTTCATCAGGCTCAGAATCCTCATTCTTATATGCATTAAATGATTCTTCTCTAGTGGTATATTTATCTTACTAATCCTCATTTCATAATAAGTTAGAGTTCCTAGGAGTTGATTAGTAGACAGAGTCTTAAGATCATTCAGTTCTTCTATTGCAGAAACTTTTGGATTGAATCTATCAGGCAAAGATCTTAATATCTTCTGAACTAATAATATGTCTTCAATATTCTCACAAATACCTTTCATGGCATTCACAATCTCCTCAACTCTTAAGAAAAAATTATTAACTGTCTCATCCTCATTCATCTTTAGTTGTTCAAACTGTAATTTGTAGGTTTGAAGCTTGGCATCCTTTACCTTCTCATTACATTCATAACTACTAATGATTTTGTCCCACATTGCTTTGGAAGATTCTAAATGCATAACGTTTACAATTTTTTCTTCTGCAAGCCCACTCAGAATAGCATTCATATCCTTAGCATTGAAGCTGAATTCTAGCTTGTCATCCTTATTAGCTAGTACAACTGGCTTTACATAATCAGTCTCTACCACATCCCAGACATATTCACCTAAATCCATTATGTAGGTTCTCATCCTAACCTTCCATAATCCAAAGTTTGTTCCATTGAATAAGGGCGCCTTATTGGTTGAAGTTCATTCATGACTTGTCATGTTTAAGCTTACTGGTCTACCTTTAAATAAAAGGAACCCTCTCTGATACCAATTGTTGGACAACTGAGAGAGGGGGCGTGAATCAGTTGTTATTTTTCTTAAACAATTATGCCCATTTTAAACTCCTTACAGAATAGTCAATGATGATCACAATAATCCAGGGACGTAAGTAATAGAATATTCAACATCAATCACACACATGAAATATACAGAGACAGATATTTCATGAGGAAACCCATAAAGGGAAAAACTTCTTCTTCTTGATATGATAAGTAATCTTTATTTTTTTGTACATTATCGTTCTTAGGAGCCCCAACTCCCTTTGAGGCTACCACCTCTGTTTTACAAGCAACAACTTTCTAAGAGCACCAACTCTCTGGTTTCTCTAGCACCCACTAAAAGGAAGCACCAACTCCTTGAGCATTCCAACACCAACTAGATGGAAGCACCAACTTCCAGTTACACAAGCACCAACCTTTATAACAAATAATAATAGTTCTCCCTTGCACCACCCTGCCACCCTGGTTTTTCTTGCTACACCCAGAAGGATGATACAACTCCCTTTGTTCAAGAAACCACTTGAAACTCTGAAGACAACAGTCCTCCCTAGAACCTCCCTACCACACTGTTTATAAAAACTTCATTACAGAAACTTATTATAGTGATACAGTGTTTTTCAATGGCTTACCAGTCTCATCATTGTTTTGCTACACTGCTCTACTCTGCCTTCATCAGTGTCTTCCTGATCGCATCTTCTTGAGATTTATGATCTTCTACTCTTTCTCTACATGCGCACCTCGGCTTTCTCTTCCTCTCTCAGATATGCATCTATGTTCTATATATTTCTATTGTGATTTATGATATGTTCAACATTTCCATTCTATACACTACACGTCTTCTGTGCATTTCAGTTGTTGTGCATAGCATGCTTCTACCCGCATGAATAAATCTTAACTGAAGAAACCATATCTTCTCTATTCTGCATTTATTTTTCATGCCAAGTCATCTGCCAGCACATACACCTAACTCTTCGTTCTCTCTTGGCGATTATGCTAAGTCTATTCTTCATCATTGGTCGTTATTTAATATTCTTTGGCTTCTCTGGCAGTTACAGTCTACAACACTTTTCTATCTGTCAATTGTATCTATGATCAGTCTTCATTCCACTGGAAGTTACCTTGAGACTCTTCAGCTCCACTGGCTATCACCCTGCAGCTCCTCAAATTATCTAGAAGATTCAATCACAAGTTACTGAGAAAAGCTTCACGCACTCGTCCCTTTGGCGCCCTTTCCCTACCTGAGAAAACATCACATTGGCTGCTAGCTTTTCTTTCTAAGCCCCTCCCTTTCACGTGACCACCGATGGAGACATTACGCCTATCCAGAAGGTGCTTCACGACTCGGTCTAGTGATGTCTAGCTTTGTTTCACAATATGACCTTCGGCTATGAACTCATGTGACCACACAATTGCAGGCATGTCCAAAGGTGGTTTGAATCAAAATTATTTTTTCCCCACAATTTACCTTGAGCTGCCATGCATCCTTTATCCAAAACCATGGTTTTGATTGCGGCCCGCTCACAAAAAATTAAGACCCAAGCATGTTTTGGCCCCACTATGTGATGGGACCGTCAATATCACAATCTTGACAGTGCTCCTGAACGGACGGTTCAGATTTGTAATTTCACGATATGTGGATCAGATCTAACCTCCCTAAATCAATGACTGATATTTACTTCGTGATCCAAGCTCTGGGAGTTTCAAATCTCAAACCTCTCTTTTCCCATATGCCAAAATTCTGGAGCTGACAATCCACTAACGTGTGTCCCTCATCACATCAATGGTCCTTGTTCACTTCAGGAATTTGACCTTTCAACCAAATCAACGGTCATGTGTCCACTTTCTCGATCAATGGTCGAGATCTACTTCTCTACTCTGGGCTTCAACGATTTCAATTCTCAACCTTCACGGTCACTATTTAATCTGACTTAAACTCATTGTTTGTTGGATCAACCATAGTCATAGATATTTGAGGATTTTAGATCTGACGATCTAGATATATTGCGGGATTGTAACTGGCGAGTAGTTTAATTCATCTTTCACTCCCCGCAATTCATCCCTGCCATAGATCTGACAATCTTGATTTGATCTGAGTTTTATCATGCCATCTCTTCTAAGATTTGATTCCTTCTACACACTCTGCCTGTAATCATGCCATCATCATTGTTGTTCTTTCCTGTAAACATGCCATCGTCGCTATTGTTCTTGCCATCAATGACAAGCACACTCTGTCTGTAAACATGCCAACACAAATGACCATGTTAAAGAACCGATAAACAACCACAAAGACACAATCATTACCATTCTTGGTGGAGGGAAAACCTGACATCTAATCCATGGAGACTTACTCCCAAGGCCTATCTGGGGTAGGTAGAGGAGTGTACATCCCCTACTTCTTAATGGCAAGTTTATCAATGGCATATAAAGTAATGCACAATATGATATACTTGAGGACATCCTGTCACAGTTTTAGCTAGTAGAAATACTCTTGAATTACTTATACTATCTTTTCCACACCAAAGTGCCTTGCAAACTAACCATAATTTGCCTCCAAAATTAGCTTTGCATGCTCACTTAAAGGAAAACAAATATGTCCTATATAGAACATAAGTGCATCGTAGAGAAGAATGCATAGAACTTGTTTACATACACCTATTGCTTGACATGTAATGGAAAATTTAGGGTTGTTATCATACAATTGGGGCCACCCAAAGTTCTCATGCCCACATGGGTTAAGAGTTATAGTTATATTGATAATAAAGATCCATTTGAGGTAGTCTACAACATGGATTGTGTTTCCCTTATTGTACTTAATTTTGAAGTGGAATCATTGCAACTTCATGGACCACTTCTGATGATGATCATTATATAACTTACCTTTCCTATAATATATTGATTATAATGGTGGTATGGTTGCATAATGGATTAAATATCCTTGTCATGGGAGATATTTTTGCAAATATTATCAAAGATTTTCTCACTACAATAAGCCATAGGATGTCCATGTTGAGTGAGGACTACATTGATAGAATAGTCAAAGGCATATGTCTTAATCTCAAATGGTTGTTACAGGTCTAGTAGAGTGAGGATCGGTGCCAAGAACAGATGAAATTTCAGATTCTTAATTACATTTCTATTATGGTTCATCACAAGAAAACTTGGCTTTATCTCCACCCTTGATCACTTGTCTTAAGGGCCAACCAACATGAGAGAGATCCAACATGAACCTATGGTAAATATTGGAAAGGATACAAAATACATGGAGCTTTGTTAGATTCATCAGAGATGACAAATAAAAAATGACTTGGATCTTGGTTTGGTCCATATGCACCCCATGTTTATCCATGATATATCCTAGATAATGAATTCTCTGTAAGACGAATGATCATTTTTTCATATTGAAATATAAGTTGGGTTTCCATAGAGTGCTCAAGATCTGCTAAATGTGATGCAAATTGTCTTCCCATGTTTTGATAAAGGTGAGTATTTCATTCAAATATAAAACCAAATAATATTTTGTGAACAACCACAAGATGTCATCCATCATCCTCATAAATGTTTCGATGGAATTAGTCAAGACAAAAGGCATGACCCCCGCTCAACAAGTCCTTTAGACTTGAAGTTGGTATTGCATACATCATTTTGTTCAATTAGGACCTATTGGTAGTCTAAATTTAGATCAATATCACTAAATAACTTGGAACCTTGAAGCCAATCAATAGGATATCCAATCCATGGGATTGGGTATTTTCTCCTACTAGTGAATTTGTTTAGGGATTTTTAATCAATATATAGAGTTTCCATGTCCCATCCTTCTTTTATACCATTATGTTTGGGCTCCCACAAGGTGAGGAGCTTGGTTGAATGTATCCATTTTGGATGAGCTCAAGGATTTGATGTTTTGTTTTCTCATTTTCCAAAAGAGATAATTTATGTATCTGACCATTAGGTAAAGGATCACAAGGTATCAATTCAATTGGATGTTTTACCTAGAAATGTGTCTTATCCACAAAACCCCCCTTTTATTTTTCTTTTATAAGAAAAAGGAAAACCCCCCTCCTACCAAAATTTGAGCTCTAATTCCTAATCCACTGCTACTATGGTCCTACTAAATATTCATTATCTACCTTTATGGGGGTTACAGTCTTAGATATATATTCATTGTTTTCCTTTGAGGAGGTTTTTAATGACCAGTAATCTCTTTTATATTGTACTTTCATATGTTCTTCATAATAGCTTTGATTTATGGTGCTTGTTTGATCGTTGTGTGATGCAAGTGACAAGTTATCTTTTGAAACTTTCAAATTAATTGGTTTTAATAAATTTAAAGGTATTTTTTGATCTTATATGATTACAATGTTGAATGTTCTATTGTATGACTTGAAGAGAATTTGGTTTTAAAGATGAGTTGTTTCTTTGTGCATTGGCTTCTATTATCATCTCAATGCGTCATTGAGAAGTGAATGGTTGGCTTGAATGAAAAGAATATTGTTATTTTTCATCTTGTATATGTTATCCTCATATTCATGATCAAGTTCTCACATGTTAATCGGATTCCTTAGTTTAAAATCCATAACTACAATAAGAGGATATTTAATCTTTTCCAATAATTTGAGATATTATTTTCAATTAGATGCAAGAAAGAAAAAAAATTCTAAAGATATTTCATGACATTTGTTTACAACAACGTATTGTTGATAAAAGGACAAGACACATAATATTTCTTATAGCAAATTCATTATTTTCATTTCCTCATTTTTTAACAAGACCAACTATTTTTCATAGATTTGTTAGTAAAATGGAAAGGGGAAAGAATGTATATTTTATAACGTACTAGAAAATATTTTTTCTTGTATAACAAAGTATATTATTTTTGTGGTTGAAGTGATAGGGTTGTATATTTATTTCCTAAGCAAGATACTTATGCTATTCCAAGTCCTCAAGAGAATCATTCCAAAACAGAAGAAAAATCATGTGCACAATCAATGAAGAATGACATGTGAATTTGGTCATAGAAGAGAGGAATCTCAAGAGAAAATCATCCAATTATTTGAAGGATACGGAAACCCCAAATTTTCTATGCCCACAACAACCTTTGAATCGCTATATGTTGAGCCTGTCTTAAACCTCAATTATTTATAAATTGAAAACCTTGAAAATCCGCCCATCCAAATCTTGCTTTAACTTTGTCTCTCAAATCCTCTGAATCCTACATTTATAGGTCTGGAACCTTGATCCGCACTTAGAACCATGACCCAAAAGTAGAATATTGACCCAAATTCCGAAAAAGGCCTCATTTTTCTTTACCAAATCTAGATTTGATTATATTTTTATTTCCAGTTCTATCTCATTTTCATTATTGTTATTATTTTTATTTTTGTATTTCAATAGAAAGGGATATATGGATGGGGAAACACTCCTCTCCCTCTCTACATAAATCTCTATCCCCTCTTTGTCTCAACTTCTAGATAACACACATGTCAATGTCAACTGGATTATTTTTATTTTGGGATATTTTGTTTGTTTCATTTTTATTATTTTATTTTATCTAACATTCATATTTTTTCCAAATTTTCCATGATATTGATTTACATTTGATTTTATTGTTATTTTAATTCTTCATTTTTCAATTTATTATGCATTTTATAGAATCCTCAAACTTTTATTATTATTTTTTCATTCGAGATGTTACTACAGGGATTTTCCTTAGGAAAAACATTTCATGATTTCTTGAAAACATCATAAATTTTCGACGAACATTGACTTACCACAAGCCTATCGACGATTTCATTTCGAGACTATCATTTTGTAATTTTTGGATGATATGGTTTTCGATATAGTGATTTTGGGTTCTGAATTTAGTTTCAAGTTTTAACTTTGCCATCGGAACCTTACCATTAGGTTTACAGTTGGAAATATTTCTCTTTCCTTCCCAACCATCCTTCGAGAGATATTATTGAACCCCAATCGGAATAATTTGTTGAGTACACTTTGTTGAATTACTGTCAGTTAGTACATGTGAGAAATATCATTAGTTACGATACAAATTCGCGAACCGATTTATCGTAAATTACACATCTAATTTATCATCAATTACCATCTGAATCCATGTCCATTTTCGACCATTAGAGTCTGACCATCGGATTAATTAATTTCAGATCAGAGTACAACCATCGGGTTAATTAATTTTAGATTATTCTATTCCTTTCGACCATCACATTTTCACCTTGACATGTTTCACGTGCCATCCTTTGGGAAATTTTATTGAACCTGTTTGGGAGAATTTATCGAGGACACTTTCTTGAATTACTATCAGTTACCATACAAATTCTTGTTCCAATTTAGCATCAATTAAATATCTAATCTACCATCAATTATTGTTTGAATTAATGTCCATTTTTTACCATCAGATTTTGATTGTTGGATTAATTAAAGTTGGATTTGTATGTATATGGTTATTTTATTTTATTTTATTCTATATTTTCTATTTTTTATCCGGATTTCGGGACAAAATAGTAGGATGGGTTAAACACTCCATATTTCTCCTAACTACACAGAAAAACTATAATGAGAGGAAAAAACAATATAAAAAACTTGGAATAACTTCCCACAATGCATGTGGGATAAATCATTAAGCATATAAGATCAATGTTCGAGATTAAAGCTGAGATGAGATTGACGACTGTTGAGCGCTAACTTCAAAGGGCCATATCTTTAGTTTCAGGAGTGTGATCATTCATTGGAAAGCTAGATGAGTGAAGAAGATGTTGGAAGAAGTATTTTTACCAAATTGATAATATAAGTTACTAAAAAAATCAAGAAAATAGTTGGCATGAATTTTCTTTGATATTGACTATGAATTGTTCTGTACTTCATAACTCAAGTTTATGAAGGCCAAATTGGGAAAATAAGAGATTGTTGGAAATCACGGGACCTAACGAATAATCTGAAATAGTTTATTTTTCCTAACTGACATTAATAATTTTTTGTATTTTAATTAATATAGCTATCAATTTTTCATCTTGTAATCAAATATAAATGGATTTATATGTTTTCTTTATGATCACTTTGACAAGAATGGATCAAGAGGCAAAACATTCCAATAAAGACACATACACTGAAGAAATGGAGAATCTAATAAAATGAATGGATGTAACTGCACGAGATAGAGAGGAAGCATGGAATCAATAAGAAGAATAGTCACAGGATCATTGATTAAAAAATGTTATAAATTCAATTTCGCCCCAGTAATGAGATGCGAGATGGATAACCAAGGATTAGATCATGTATAACTCGTTATCAAGCTTGGGGATGGATTTGAAATATCTTGTCTTGTAGTTGGATATCATTCATACAAACTACTTATTTAAATGAATATAACAGAAAGATGATTCATGGTATGTTCATTCAATAATGCATTGTTGTTTGGTTGTTTTCTATAGATGTTTATACTTTTTTACTATTGCCAATTGTTTGTGTAGGAAATAATTGTGAATCTGTTATGAGATCAATTGTAGGGAAATATTCATTATCATCTATATTTGTATTGGTATGCTGGTATAGTTTCTTACTGAGAATTATGAATTGGTTTTGTTTCCATAACTAAAACTATATTCTCGTAATTGATTCTCTGCTATTGTTAGAATAGGACTGCATTTGCATATTAGAATAGGACTACAATTAGGATTTAGGATAATTTAAATGAAAAAGTCTCTCTTTGGAGATTAATTCATTTAGTTATTGGAAACCAGTGTAACACCCCCTCTCTAAAACCTGAGTATATTTAATTAATCATGATTGGTGATTGTCATACAATGGCATGTAAATATTGTAAATTCCAAAAACTGACTATGGGGTGAAGTCTTAAAGTACTAGCCATGATATCACTAGAGGAATGGGAGGAGTCCCTATTAAACTAAAGGATCTTAAGCCTTATTCAAATTATTTCCCTTAGCCTCAATTTTAGGATAAATCAACTAATGAGGGAGGTTGGTAATTGAACAACCAACGACCCCAATGAATGGAAGTATGGAGGGATGCCAAAAGGGACATGAAGTTATCATCTAAAGGACAGCAGGAAGGATCACCATGGGTCCCCATGATTGACCCACTAGCTACCTTCTGATAGAAGAAACAAAAGGAAAGGTCGAGAACTTTCCAAACCTATGCATGCAAGAGAAACACACGATTTTAGAGAGAAGAAAGGAGAGTCTCAGAAGAGATGATAGCAGGACTCAGGGGAGATTCTAGAAACCTGACCCGAGCTAAGAAGGTTGTGAGCTTGATAATAGGAAGGTATATGAAAAACCTCTTGGACGCGTGAGAAAGGTGAATGTGGGGAAATTTATACCAAGAGTGATATGAAGGAGTGTGTCCTTCACAAATTGTTGAGAACCCATAAAATATGATGTGAGCTAAGAGGACCATGAGCTTGATACTAGGAAGACATCAGATAAACCTTGAAGAGGCATGGACTAGGTGGGTGTAAGGAAAAACATATACCAAGAGTAGAGTGAAGGAAAGTGAACTTCAAATCTTACTGAGGACCTGAGACAAATTCCCTAGTGATATCATGGTGTGGCATGGGGGTAGCTAGAGAACTAAGAGTGAATTCATCTGATCCTATGGTTGGGTGGAAAAGAGAACAACCACGATCAGTTGGTTGGATGCAAACTCTAACCAGATAAGTATCTCATATTCATGTGTAATGGAATGGAAATGTATGGTAAGATTGATTGTAATTGTATTCATGGATGTGTATGTTTGTGTGTGAATAGACTGAATGCTCAATATAAGACCGTGTATTTGAGTAATGATAAAACAACATAAATAATTGTTTTCTATGAATGTTGTATTGAATACATAGATATGTTTGTACAATCTGGAAGAAATCTAGGTATTGTGTGCAAGTAATCGTGTTGTGGATTGTGTAAGCTATTCAAGTCTGTGTAATTGAATGATAATGCATCTGTATGGAATTTCATGTGCATTGCAAACCTAAACATGAGAACACTGTACTTTATCCTGAATGATAATAAAAAAAAATATTTTCCTAGAATAAAGAAAGTAAACTTGTGAATGAGTTACTTGTGCACGCAATAGGTTATCTATTGCGACGTGCTACCCATGAAAGGAATCGAGGAAGATAAACTAAGAGATTAATGATAAGGTATAGGATTAAATGTCTTATCCAGTTTGGAAATGGACTACGGAGTCCCTAAAGGCCTGGTAAGACCTCATAAAAGACTTAGAATATCTCCTTGGATGACTAATTCCAAGATTGAACATTTAACTAGCAGAAATCCTTTGTTCTAAGAAGATGGAATAACAATTGTTGATTTGAAGCGATGAGATGATATCGCTCGTTAGATAGAAGGTATCGTTGATGAAGAAATATGTTGCAAGCTTGAAGGAATTATAGTCATTGGAATCGGTGCAATGAATAGATATTGACCCTTTGTCGGAATAGGATATGATGTCCGTAGAAGAATTACCCCAAGTCAACTAGAGCCATCGATATATCGAAGGATCGAAGGAATGGAGATCCAAACAACATGTTCAAGGATGACAATTAGAGTAGCCTGGGAGACTCGAAGTGAAGGTACTTTGATGGGAAAGGCCCAGAGGGAAAATCTAGACTGTTGATTGGAGTAGAAGTGAGATCAATTCTCAGTTGTAGATATTTGTAGGGTATCCTCTAAGTGAGGTTAAGAGGGAAGGTAATGTATTGATGATTTCATGTTGATGGGAATGTCTACGTACCCAATGGTAATATGTGGTAACCTATAATTGGTCGAAGGAATTGGAAGTGGGTCCCTGTCGAGCTCAGACCTTTGAATGGGTACTTTAATTATCGAGCATAGGATTTGTGGGTGGAGTAATCTCCATTGTTGATTAGGGATTAGTCTTTCAGAATACTTGTGTGTGGGGTTGATGAGGGACTCCAAGGGAAGAGCTCCGAGAATGAACCCAAGCCATTACATCTATCGAAGTATCTGTAGGAAAGGATCTGAACTCTCTAATCCATAGTAGTGTTCTTCTTCAGAGTTTGGTACTCAGAGTAACCTGGCACTTCAAGGTCTAGGTACTCCGATGGTAAGACTCTGAGGGGTGATTTTTACTATAGAATAGGTAGAGTCTAAGAATATACCTCAATTTTTGGATCTATGATCCTTCCCGAAGGGAAATAAAGGAGTACGATGACATCATAATGATGGAAATACACACATGGTGGCTTACATGTCCCTTAGGATGATGCCTATTGATATTCAATTGGATGATGGGACAAGTGTGCATCCCATTAAGGGCTCAAGAGGGTGATAAGGATAGTTTCACATGTCGATCATAGAAGGTGCCATGTGGTGTAGTGATTTGGCACTTGCAGGTGAGCCTCTAATGGAAATATGGATGTCATATGTCAAGTGGGAATGGTGCCACATATCATGCAGAGATGTCCCCATGTGTCAAGAGGATTTGGCACACGTAGGTGAAAATTCAAGAAAATTTGGGCCATTTGTCGAATTTTGAATGGTTGACAAGGCTATGTTGTTGTCAAGAATGCCGACAATGATGAAGGCATCAACAATATAATGAGATTCATTGATCAATAGTGGGTAGGATTCAATATCCATTGTAGACTTCCTAAGAACCCCTTATAGGTTATAGAATGGATGATGACATGACGAATGATGTAGAATGCTAGCACATCCAGAGGACGACAAGTGTCAGAACTTGGTTCATCATAAAGTCAAAGGTGGTCCCTATTGGGTCAAGACCATTGGATGGTAATTTGCAATCACTAACTGTCAAATATATAGGAAGAGAGATATAGACTATCTGTCATCGATGGAAGGGTTGGAAAGTTTATGTGTTGGATAAGAATGATGATGAAGATGGAGGCATGGACAATGTGATGAGGATCATTGGATCTATGGGCCTTTGAATTTGATCCATTGATCCAAGTGTAATGTCATCGAAGCATAGAAGAATGGAAGAGTGGTCATTAAGAATTGAGTCCTTTAGAATAGTCGACTCAATTAGATTTGTTGGATGAGCGGCATGAGAACCATCGGATATAGAATAATCCAAACTAATGGATCATCATCTGAACTTTTGGTTGGGTCTTTGTGACCCATGGAAATAAAATCTTGATGACGATGAATAGAGGTTCTATGGGATTGAAACCAGGGTTTGAAGAACTGTGCATCCAGTGCTACATCGAAGCCATGACTGTGCCACATAGATTGACACTTAGGATAGGAAGCCACATGGTAATGAGGTGGCATTGACCAATGAGGCCTGAGAACTTTGTAAATCTATAACTTTTGATCCAGAGCTTGGTTTTGAGAATAATGATAGTTGGTAGAAATATCGTGATCAGAAGAAGATGATGATACCCTTGATAAGAGGCTTCAATATGATTAAGGAAAAGTGAAATTTTAATACCCCATCCCTAAAAATGGTACATAGGGGGTTGGGTGTGTTATAGAGTGGTATCATAGTAGGCTATAACACTAGGCTTGGATGGGCTAGAGATCAATTGAAGGAATGGTTTAATAAAGTACACATGGGCATGTTGAAAGGTGTTTCCATCTTTAAAGGATTGTTAATTATCTGCATTAAGTCCCTTAGGAGAAGGACTGTAGATTGAAATAGCTCCTTGGAAATTCTTACTGAATTTCAACAAAGTAATTATATTTTCCCTTTGTGAATTGATAATTGTTGTTACATGAATAGGAATATGCCAATAGGAATTAATGGTAAGACCTGAATGTGAATGGAAGAGGTGGAAGATTTTTTTTTATGAAGCGGCATGAGCCCAAACAGGGGACATGAGTTGAGTTATTTTTTTAAGTGCAATATTGTCTATCTTCTAGGGAAGGAAAAGTCTCTTGCAATTAAGATTGCTCATTATATAAGGGTTAATACCCTTATGGAAAATTCATTGTGCTTAAACGAATTTGGTATGGATTGATATAATCCTTAACAGTAAGAATTACTACTTTAATAAAAGATTAAACCTTCTATATATGTATAATTCCTCATGATTAGAGGACCGATGGAAAATATGTAAGGTTATCTTGTTTTACCTATAATGAATGAAACTTGTTTTTGAAATAACCTAGTTAAGAAAAGAAAAATGATTTATTTGAATTCATGATAGTCCTCATAAAACAGGTGAAATGACATGAACATATGAGCCAATTATGAGCTCATGGATATACAAAAGGGTGTGCATGCCTATTAACATGAGTACTTGTTCATGCATGGAAATAATAGATGAGTACACGATGTAATGCATATGATAAGGGTTGCATGTATGTAATATGCAAATAGGCATAGTATAACCTGTAGTGGGTTGTAAGATATGGTCTATTGATGGACCAGTTTTGTTAATAATGACCTGATGTCAGTAGAAAATCTAATAGCATGAATAAAATGTTGATAAAAATGTTTGCATGCAGTCTTATGAAGACAGGAATGTATGGATTAATGAGAGAGCAATACAAAGTATAATTAAGGAAGTGTTGGAAACTTACTAGATAACCAATGGGTCAGACTTACATCCGGAGGTGGATGACAACCATACATGAATGGTTGGGTATGCTCATTTAGCAGTGAAAGAGAATCTAGGAAAGGGTTTCCTTGATAGAGACCTAATGAGCAAGAATAGTTGAAACATAAAAAAGGATGGAATTGGGCATTTTGTTTCTCTGTGTAATACGATAATTACCTGCTTACATTTTGGGAATCATGGTTTGATTTTTTAACAAAAGAGCAAGAATGGATTCTTGCTGGTTGTTTCCATGAAGACAAGCCAACATAATTATGAATATTCCTATAAGACTTGTCATAAGAATGGTTGTAAGATATTTGGGAGGAAGGATATGGAATTTTGAAATATCCATGTCTGTGAATGGCATGGAAACAAGTGCAAGTAGTGAAATTGCATGATGAATATTTATCTATGTTTGTATATGCTTAAGTGCATTGATTGAATGAATTATAGAGTTTCCCAGTATGAATATTAATATTAAGGACAAATAAATGTGAATAGATAATTTGAAATGTGTAAGGGATTCACATGCATGATATATATATATATGCTAAAAAGGCATAATAATACTGTCACTAAGTGAAATGTGAGGCAAGATTTGTACTTGCCTGGATTGGATAATTCCATGGGTGCATGGTTGACCCTATGTAAAAGGGTTTGAAATAATCGATTTAAATAATATCTTTAGGAGGTATGTCACTCCTCAGAAAAATAAATAATATGAAATGTTTATCTATTGATTAAGATACAAGGCAAGGTCAGAATGATTTCGAGAATATCATGAGAAAATCATGAGTTAAATAACTTTAAACAAAATGTGCATATGAAATTCTAGAGTGTGTTGGTGGTGGACACACACAACATGCTAATGCATATGATCAAGCACATGGAAGCACAACTTGAGATAAAATTGTTAACATAAGAGTGCTTATTTGAATGTAAAATGAAATACATAATAAGAATGCAAGCTTATATTCCTAAAGGAA
This sequence comes from Picea engelmannii, assembly GCA_009831015.1. Taxonomy (NCBI): domain Eukaryota; kingdom Viridiplantae; phylum Streptophyta; class Pinopsida; order Pinales; family Pinaceae; genus Picea; species Picea engelmannii. The sequence continues at coordinate 172,028 of ML786427.1, forward strand.
TATTGGGAAAGAATCTGAAATGACAAAGATGAGGATGACTCGAGATTGGGACCATCTTATATATTTTGGATATATAACAAGAGAGATGAATATTGAATAAGTTCACTTTGGATAAACTGTGTAAAAGAATATGTCAAGAGAATAGAGCCATAACAATTAATCATTGTTATTGGAATACTGAGAGGGGGGGTGAATTAGTATGAGCACTTTTACCACTTTTAACCACAATATATAAAATTCAACTTATCAGTAGTATATCATCAATGTATCATCTATGATTTCATTCAATATATCATGATAATATAAACACAAGAAGCATAACTTCAACAACAGCACATCAAATACACAGTACACCAGAATTTATGTGGAAACCCAAATGGGAGAAAACCATAAAATGCTTTCTTATATTGTCAAGAATACATTCATTCGAAGCACCAAATTCCCACTTCTCCAACTACAAATGGAAGGAGGCTATGAACCCCTATTTACAGGATCCAACTTGAAGGAAGATAAAAATCCATGAATTCTCTAGATCCAACTAGAAGGTGGATACAACCACCTCATTCTCAGGATCCAATCTGAACGAAGTTATAACTCCCTGAATTCTCTGGATACAATCAGAAGGAGGATACAACCCTTGATTCTTAGGCTCCAACATTAAGGAATCACCAACTCCCCAATTCTTCAGCTCCAACTAGGAGGAGGATACAATCCCCTTTCCTTACCCCATCCTTCCACCCTAAAATATAAATGTATACTAAACTGTCACTACGACAATCACTGTCACTGTTACTGTCCTTGCCATTATCACATCAAATTCTAACCTATCAAACTATCATTGTATTCAAACTATCACTCTCACTACCACTGTCACATAAACCTGTCATTGTCAACTTGTCACATCAACTTGTCACTGTATCCAACCTATCACATCAACCCATCACTCTCATCCTGTCATGTCAAATTGTCACTCTCAACCTACCACATCAACCTATCATTGTCACTGATAATCAACATCAACGAAACAAGATCATGTCACATGGATACCATAACCAAACCATGTACATCAACATGTATCAATCGTGCATCAACCATGCACCAAAACCTGTGCAAGTCGTGCATCAACAATGCACCAACACATGTACCATACCATGTATCAACCATGTACCACACCAAGTACATCAACCATGTATCGTCTCATGCATAAACCATTTGCAGTATCAATGAATTTCCTCAAGAATAACCAATATACCAATATATCCAAGATGTTCTACCATAACATCACTCAACGTGCACCAATATCACCAAGATATGCACCTCATACATGTACCAAGAATATGCATCACACCATGCACCAATGATCTACCTCATACATATACCAATGCCTCAACAAGATACCAAAGGCGTGACCATCACATCATCAACATATAAACAATATGTACCTCAAACCATGCCCCTCAAGTATAAACCATGTGCCAAAATATGTCCAACGTATGCACCAACAATGTAACTCAATATATATACCTCAACTAGTGTGTATCATACATCAAACATGTTCCTTTAACAATACATCATACTATCACCAAGGTGTACCATGCATAATCACTACCATGACATGCCTCAAGCATGTACCAACATAAGAAGTACCTAAACCATGCATCAATATCATCCAGAAATGTACCTCATATAAGTGCCAACACCATGAACCTAAGATGTGCCTCAATCATGTGCTAATGTATCGACAATGTACCAATAATGCATAAAGAATGCACCATAACCATAACATGTAACTCTCAAACTAAACACGTAATTATACATGTAACTTATAGATGACTTGTTGTATCAGATATCAGATAAATATACCAACTTGGGCATCAACAACCTGGCACAAGAATTCTCCTTCACTTCTACCTTTTCCTCATGGGACAAAGACTACCTATCATGCGGGGCCTCACATGACAAACACTATGAAATCCATAGGGATGCCTCATGGGACACTGGTGGTATGACTTGTGGGGGTCAACCAAACTAGGGTTTCATTGGATATTTCTGTTTTCCTATGCAACCCAGAAACTCTCTCACTTCTCACTTGTCGCTACATCATATTTAACCATCGCAAACTAGCCAAAAGATCACTTTCTTGCAATACATATATTCAATGAATGTGTAAGGAAATGTACTTGTGAATGACTCCTTGATGTGTATTTATACTTTTAATGGGTAATCTATTTGTTTAATCTTAGGGGCTTCTTGATTTTTCTTGTTGCAACAACTTTACCCTTTCATTAAAGTCTTGTAACCAACTAGGGTCTTCTTGACCATTCTTTGGGGATTCTAACTTCATAATTCCATATCTCCCTAATCGTGAGGAACCACGTGGTGTACCACCTATCACTGGAAACGACACAACCATGACTATCCATATATGAGTGTGTTACCTACATTTTCACTTTACTTCATGCCCTTATTCCTCAAACAACTTTGGGTATCATGACCACAACTTTGGAGGTTCATGTAGACTTCATAAAATGTACCTAATAGAACTTCTAACACCAACCAACTCTTCTTGACATCAATAGAAAATAACTCACCATCAATCTCAATCACAACTCTAGGGTATCTTGAATGCTCTGAGGGTTGACATCAATTACAACCAACTGTACAACAATCTCCCCCTTTATCATTGATGGTGTTGGAGTTACTTCACACACACCAATGATTTCTTTTCCTAAGGTTTTTCCTTGTTTATTAGTCATAATTAGTCATTATCCATTCTCCTATATTTTAGAGGAGAATATTCCACCTGGAGAATATTCTCTTTCAGTCGACACTTCAGTTTGACTAGTTGAGTTGAGTCTAGATGCTGCATTGATTTTATCACCATGAAACATTGGGATCATCACCATGATAATTATACCTTGCCTTGGTATCATCACCATATTGGTGCATTACCATTGATTCCCTGAGTTAACTCCTCACTATTCTTTATTTAGTTAGTTAATTGAAGACTAGTTGACTAGTTAACTCAACTAGGTGGCAGTTCACTCATGTAACTGCCTAAGAGACTAGACTAGGTATGAGTTCACTCCCATAACTGATGGTGTGTGTCCATATCACTCTATACCACCACTATGGTGCATTGGTTCACCTCTAGTGCAAACACATTGACCTATACATAGTATATCATGTGTAAACTATTCATTATTCACTACGGTTAATGAGAATTCTTCTATTATTTCTCTCCTTCTTCTTCTTTCTCAATTTCTCTATGAAAATGTGTGTAGTATTTTCTAGATAGATATATTTTTTTTAGGTTCAAAAAATTTACATGGTATCAAAGCCGACAGACTGCTAAGAAAAATCTACACCAAAAAAATTTGCAGGTACAAAAGATTGAAGACAACATGAAAATGGATTCCCAAAAAGAATTCATTCTTACACCTTACAACTATTTTTCATGGAAGGATAAAAAAACCATACATCTCTGAACCAGAGGTTTGTATAGGGTAACCTTGAATACAGATACAGAACCGACATCATCCATAGAAAAATCCAAGTATTTAAATCGCATGGATGAGGCACTCGAAACAATTTGCAGTCTTATTTCTCCCTATCTCCTTTTTCACATATCTTCCTGTAAAACTCCCAATGAAGACTGGACCATATTGGAAGGGATATTTGGAAAACAATATTAAATGAGGGGACACATGGTGGAGGTGGAGCTTCTCACATTGGATCCAAAAAGATTCGACAATATCCAATATTTATTTACAAAATTCAAGGATTTATTGTCGCAACTGAAAGCTTGCGAGGTTGATAAATCGAAGGAGGAGAAACAAATGGTTCTCACCATTATCTCCAATATTGGCCCTAAATTATTTGTATTCCTATCCACATTCCATTATGTGAGATTCACCTCTGGAGACACCTGAAAGATGCCTTCTCTTGAGGACTTTATCGAAGCACTGACACAAGAGAAAACCAAGCTCATCAACATGGGCACAATCAAAGGCCCAAAGGTGCATGCATTCACTATGAAATATGGCAGCCACAAATATCATAAATATAAATATCAATATAAACGGAAATCTCATGCACATCTGAAGAAGGAAGGGTACACAAAACCTTTCACCGATGCCTTTGGATCCAAAGGAGAAAAGGGAAGAAAAGGGGAGAAATGCATGTACTGTCGCAAAGGATTCCATTCGAAATCTGCATGCATGCAAAAACAAATAGATCTGATGTCTCAAATAATTCATCAAAACAACCTTGGAGATCACATCCCCAAGGGTGCCAAGAAGAACAAGACAAAATATATGAATTCCAAGAAAGGCAATTCTAGCCATGCCTTAATTGCCATCAACTCCTCTCTCGGTGCTTGGATTGTAGATTCAGGAGCATCAAATCACATGGATGCCTCAAAAGTAGTATATTCTTCTTTGGATGCATGCAAAGGTCCTTCCATTATCATGGGGGACAACTCTTATGTCGAATTCATCGGCAAAGGAAGGATCGAACTCACCAACGGAAGCTTCGAGAATGTGTTGCACGTTCCCAAAATTTTTATTAGCCTTTTCTTCATATATCAGATGACGAATTACGACACTGGAAAGAAACTTATATTCAGACCAAATGTCATGGAAATCTACGACATGCAAACCAACACCAAGGTTGCAACCAATGAAGTAAATCATCAGTCTAGATTGTATACTTTTTCTGAATTCATTAAACCTGATTCTTCGTTACTGCTTACTCATGTTGATGAAAGTAGTAGGATTTGGAACAAAAGGTTTGGACATTTGAATTTTAGATACATGCAACAAGTTAGCAAGCATAGATTGGTTGATGGTCTACCATACATCCATTTCTCCAAGGGATTATGTGAGAAATGTGTTCTCGGGGAACACCCTCAAGAGAAATTCGATAAGGGAAAGTCTCAGAGAGCTTCCGCACCTTTAGATCTCATTCACAATGATCTTATGGGTCATTTTCCACATCCATCAATTAGAAAAGTGAGGTTTGTTCTCATTTTTGTTGATGATTTCTCATGTTTTACATGGATCTACTTTCTGAGGAGAAAATTTGAGGTCTTTCAACACCTCAAATATTTCAAAGCCATGGTTGAGACACAGTTCAAAAAGAAGATCAAAGTCCTCTGAAATGATAATGGGGGAGAGTATGTAAATCATGAGATCCATAATATGTTTCATGAGGCAGGGATTCAGTTGTAGCACATAGTTCCCTATACTCCGCAACAAAATGGAGTTGTTGAGCGGAAAAACATATCACTAAAGGAGATGGAATATTGCATGTTGCATGCAAAGTCACTACCACAGAGACTATGGGCCTAAGCACTTAATTGTGAAACATAAATCTAAAACAAATATCCCCATAGATCTGTCAAGGATAATACCCCCTACAAGACTTGGAGTGGCCTCAAACAGGAAGTGACCCACTTTTTCATTTTCGGTTCACGTGCATGGGCTCAGATTCCCTTTGAAAAGAGGAAGGCACTTAATCCACAGAGAAATGAGTGCATTTTTGTTTGCTACCTTGACAGTGTGAAGGGATATAGACTTATTGACCTTTCCTCGGACTGGCTCATCATTGAGTGAAGTGTCCAATTCGAGGAAAGTGTCTCGCATGTACCACAGAATCTACATGCAGACACCTTCACTCTTCCACCTATTCGAGATGATGAGAATACACATGTCGACCCTTATTCAAATGAGAGTTCTGATTCAAAGGACTCAGATGATTCAGATTCAGAGTCAGTATATTTAGATGCAGAGTTAGAGCATCCAAATGCAGTTGCAGAGCCAGAGCAGAGGCCCATGTGGGCACATAATACTGTTCAGGATATAGGGGATCTTATTGGTGATCCAGTCGATACTAGGAGGACTCAATCTAATTTCGAGGAGCCTCCTGTTGCACTCACTTCCACTGAACCATTTCCTTCTAGGCATCTTTTCTTGGTTCAGTCGTCAGATCCACAGTCTTATGGCGAGGTTGCTGGAAATCCATTTTGGGAATCCTCCATGCAGGATGAGTACAACTCCCTCCTCGAGAACCAGAATTGGGATCTGGTTCCCCTTCCTTTTGGGAGGAAACTTGTCACATGCATATGGGTCTACAGGACCAAGAGTGCAACAAATGGACATATTAGCAGATATAAATCCAGGCTTGTTGCTAAAGGCTTTCAGCAGTTTCATGGTATTGACTATGATGAGACCTTCTCTCTAGTAGCAAAGATGGATTCCATATGATTGGCCCTTTCCATTGCAGAAACCAAGGGATGAGAAGTCCATCATATGGACGTGAAAAATGTATTTCTTCACAGTGATCTCTCTGAGGATATCTACATGGATCAGCCCCAGGGATTTATGCAGGACTCATCTTTGGTCTGTCAACTGAAGAAGTCCCTTTATGGCCTCAAGAAGGCTCTGAGGGCATGGTATTCCAAGATGGACCCCTACCTGTTGTTACAGAACTTTGTACGTTGTAAATTAGACCCGAATGTCTACATGCTTAGGAAGGTTGATTCACTTCTACTTTTAGTTTTGTACATTGATGATTTTTTTATCACTAGTTGCTCAACTTTAGCGATTGTTGTAGTCAAGAGAATTCTACATGACAGGTTCTTGATGACATATATGGGTCCTCTACACTTCTTCCTTGGACTTGAGATCAGTGAGGATGCATTAAGAATCAAGCTGTCTCAGGCAAAGTATGCAAGAGATCTCCTTGAGAGATTTCACATGATAGACTACAAGTCTTCTCTGAATCCTTTCCTATCAGGAGTCAAACTTGAGGATGGAGGGGAGACTTCATTGGTTGACAGAACACTGTACAGATAGCTAGTGTAGAGCTTGTTGTATCTCACACACTCTAGACCAGACCTCTCATATGTAGTTAGTACAGTTTCCAGGTTCATGTAGGAGTCGCATGAGCTATATTGGAAAGCTACAAAGCGTATCATTCGATATGTACATGGCACCATCACCTTTGGGTTCATTATGAAACATAATCTACATTATATCTCATTGGGTTTACTAATTCTGACTGGGCTAGAAATATCATTGATCATAAGTCCACATCTGGTTACTCACTCAGTGTTGGTCGAGAAAGATGCCATTTCTCTATCTTCAGCCGAGGTAGAGTACATAGGGGTAGTTAACACAACCATTTAGGCTACGTGGCTACAACATTTTCTCACCGAGTTAGGAATTCAATTTCATTGGCCGATCGTCATTTGGTGTGACAACCAGTGCACTCTGAAGTTCTGTAGAGATCCAGTTCAGAGACGACGGACGAAGCACATCAAGATCCGCATGCACTACATCCAGGACTTGGTACACGAGAGGATCATCGACTTACATTTCTTTCCTTTAGTAGAACATATGACATAAATATTCACCAAGACCTTTACTGAGTGGAATTTTTACTCTCTGTGAAGTCGTCTTGGAGTGGTGGACACAGTTTTCTGGCAACTATAGTTCTTCTTTCTACATACATTGTACCTTGAGGGGGGGTTTCCCATGAGTTTTTCCCTCTTTCCTCACTTTATTTTCAGTGTATCGTTTGTATTTGGGTACCTAACATGGCCTCATTGACGAGACCCATTCTTTATTTTCACCATAGTGATGTTCAAGGGGGTGTTGGAGTTACTTCACACACACCTAGGATTTCTTTTCCTAAGGTTTTTCCTTTTTTATTAGTCATAATTAGTCATATCCAGTCTCCTATATTTTAGGGGAGAATATTCCACCTAAAGAATATTCTCTTTCAGTTGACACTTCAGTTTGACTAGTTGAGTTGAGTTTAGATGTTTCATTAGTTTTATCACCATGCAACATTGGGATCATCACCATGCTAATTCGACTTTGCCTTGGTATCATCACCAGACCGGTGCATTAACATTGATTCCCCGAGTTAACTCCTCACTACTCTCTATTCAATCAGTTAATTGAAGACTAGTTGACTAGTTAACTCAACTATGTGGCAGTTCACTCCTGTAACTGCCTGAGAAACTAGACTAGGTAGTAGTTCACTCCCGTAACTGTTGGTGTGTGTCCAGATCACTCTAGAACACCACTATGGTGCATTGTTTCACCTCAAGTGTGAACTCATTGAGCTATATAGAGTATATCATGTGTAAACTATTCATTATTCACTAAGGTTAATGAGAAATATTCTATTGTTTCTCTCCATCTTTTTATTTCTCAATTTCTCTCTGCAAATGTGTGTAGTATTTTCTAGCTAGATCTATTATGTGCAGGTTCAAAAAATTTACATATGGAAATATTCATACTCCAATACTCATGCTCCCCCTGTGACCATTTATGCTCATTAATGTTTTTCTCCGAGTTTCTCTCCCCCTTTGACATCAATGGCAAAGGGTATCTCTCCTTGGGGTTGCTCCCCCTGTCTTCATGATTTTTTTCATTCTCTTCACATGTTTCTTTCCAATTTCCTCTTATGATCTTTCTCTTTCTCTCCCTTTGACATCATGGGAAAAAGGATTACTCCCCCTATCGATATGTCTCCCCCTGTATGCATGTTATTGATCTTCCTTTATGGATCTCTTTCTCAGATGATTTCTCTTCCCTCGAGTTCTCTACAAAATGTACAAAAATATGGGACTTACTGTGTATGTCTCCTTTCCTCTCTTCAAGTGTTTCTCATTGTCCATTGGTTCTCCCTCTTGTAATTCTATGACATATATAAAAATCATTCAAAAATTTTTGATTTCAAATGACCTGTCATGTTCTCTATTTAGACATTAATGACCATGCTATTCAACAATGTCCCTTTGATGATATAGATTTTCTTGAAGGTTTATCTTTCCCTATTATACTATGCCTTTTACTTCTTATTTTCTTGTGACCAATTGATTCCATTTGTCCACTGATTCCATTGATTCCAAAATATGATTTTTCATATATCTATATAGACCTGCAAATGATCTCATAGATCCATCTCTATCCATATGTCAAAATATTTCCATAACTGTTCTCCTCAATTTTCCACAATGTTGAGCCATCTTTCACTGTACTATCATGGAGGATTCTTTGTTGTAACCAATCATCACATATTCATGTTTTTCAAACTAAATGAAATATGTCCATTGATTTTCAATAAATCCTTGAACCTGTAATGAATATATCCGTGCCTGGAAAGTGTGTCAATGATATTCCTCTAATATCTGCATGGGAACACTGCTTCTCAATCGATCAATATGTCATTATGTACTTTTTTTATTTGACTACTCTGAATCAGTCTCTACAAACACTTCAAGTTGCTTGAAGGATGGTTCTTTGATCTGTAGTAGCTATTATACTGACTCCCCCTATTCAATATTCAAATTTACTGGGAGTCTCCAATTTGGATGGCTCAGAAAAATACCCTCTCTAATGCGGAGAAATCTTCCTTTTTTCTGTAGACTCGTCATCTTTTTGAACTATGACTTCTTCCTTTTTGTGAATTCATTATGATCTTACACTACAATTGTTGAATGTGCAATCTCTTGGGCCTGTTCTTTATTTACCTACTCTTCTTTTCTTTCTCGCACTAATGAAAATCCTGTGATATCTTGGACCTATTCTTTATTCACCTACTCTTCTTGTCTTTGTTTTCTTCTCCAAACCTTCATGTGTCTGACATCAATATTTTCTTTCATGGAGGGTTACATCATGCTTCTACAATTCTGACCTATGTGACCATAATTGTAGAATTTTTAACATTCAATGTTATGTGGGGCAACATAAGCATTTATTGCTTGAAAATTTCTTGCATGATCCCTATAATCTACAACTTTATGTCCAAATTTAGTAAAAACAAAACAATGGCCATAAAAGAAATTTATGTAATTGTGAGTGAATGATATTCTTTGTGGTGTAGTCCTTCTGAATTCCTTCCTTGGTTGATAATGATCTTCTCTTATGTTAATTCCTTCATCATAATTGAATCTTATTTGTTTATTGAATGTTGAATGTCTTGTTGAATATGTATCTTTATCATACTCATTCTTCTTCGATTCTTTCTAACCATGATTTCTTCCTTTGAGTATTTTTGCATAACTCTTTTTTTTTTCTTCATTCTTCCTTTCTAACAACCTAGAGTGCTTCTCTTCAAATTTATTTACCAGTAATGTTGATGTTTCTCTTTCTTCAATCTTGTTGATGAGGTTGATGACTTTAACTATCAATGTGAAAACTTCTTCTCCAAGCTTCTCAACCTCTTCTTCTTTATTTATCATTTGAATCTTCATTACTTCTTCTATTGTTTTGGATTCCTAAAGTTGAACATTCAAGGAGATTATTTCTTCTTCAAGTTCTTTTTTTTGTTGACTAAGTTATGCTTCAAGTTGGTTTAAATCCTCAGATATTTCCTTGAGATGATGTGTCAAAATCGTCTCTCTCTTCTCCACTTCCTTTCTTTGTGCTATTATTTCGGCTTCCAAACATTGCTTATCTTCCATCTTACTTTTGTATGTTTATTCAATCCTTCTGCCTTTGTCCAGTTGAGATTTTAGATTCACGATGACATGTTGGGATTCTACAAAGATTTCTTGAGAATTATTCTTGACTAATTATTCCTCAAGAGATTTGTTTTTCTTCCTTTCTTTCATCAATTCTTCTAAAGCACTAAAAAAATTCCACTTCAATGTATACTATGTCTTCTTCACAATATTATTCTTTTGAATTTGTCTAACATTATGAGCATATTTCTTATTGTTTTTTTCTACCATCTTCCTTATAGTTCCATGGATTTGTGATGGGAGATTCCTCAAAGTATAGATTATGTAGCTTATCCCAAAGCTCTTTAGCTGATGAACATTTTCCAATTTTCTCTCTTACCAAATCAGGTAATCCTTCCCAGTTGAAATCGATTGCTATTTGGTTGTTTATTTTCAATTCCTTATTAGATGAAGTCTTTGGTTTCTTAGTAGTGGTATATCTAGTAACAACTAATTTCAAAACATCATACCCCCATGCCTCTAAAACTGTTTTCATCCTGATACACTACATTTCATATCTCTAACCATTATGATCATCAAATTGTGGTACCCCAAACAAAGTTTACTCCATGATATTCGTTGCAGTGGTTAAACCGTTTCCTAAAGGAACCAACTCTGATACCAATTGTTAGAATATTGAGAGGGGGGGTGAATCAGTGTGAGAAATTTTAGCACTTTTAACCACAATATATAAAATTCAATTTTATCAGTAATATATCATCAATGTATCATCTATGATTGCATTCAATATATCATGAGCATATAAACATAAGAAACATCACATCAAATACACAGTACACCATAATTAATGTGGAAACCCAAATGGGACAAAACCACAAAATGATTTCTTATATTGTCAATAATGCATTAATTGGAGGCACCAACTTCCCAATTATATAGATACAACTAGAAGGAGGCTACAACCCCTTATTTACAGGCTCCAAACTGAAGGAATATACAACTCTCTGAATTCTATGGCTCAAACCAAGATACAACCCCCTAATTCTTAGGCTCCAACCTAAAGGAAGCTAGAAATCCCTGAATTCTCTAGATAAAACCAGAACAAGGCTACAACCCCCTGGTTCTCAAGATCCAACTTGAAGGAAGCTCCAAATCCCTGATTCTCTAGCTCAGACTAGAAAGAGGATACAACCCCCTTTCCTTTCCTCATCCTATCGCCTTGAAATATAAATGTAGACCAAAAATCAATACCACAATCACTTCCACTATCATTTTCACTGCCAATGACACATCAACTTTTAGCATGTCATTGTCATTTCCGTTGTCACATCAACTTGTCACATCAACCTGTCACTGTATCCAACCTATCAAATCAACCCATCACTCTCAACCTATCACATCAACATGTAACTCTCAACCTATCACATCAACCCATCACTCTCAACCCATCACATCAACCTGTCACTCTCAACTAGTCACATCAACCTATCTTTGTCAATGATACTCAACATCAATAAAACCATATCCTCTCACATGGATACCATCACCAAACCATGTATATCAACCTGTATCAACCATGCATCAACCATTCACCAAAATCTATGCCAAACCATGCATCAAAAATGAACCAACACCTGTACCATACCATCTATCAACCATGTACCACACCAAGTACACCATGTATCATCTCATGCATCAACCATGTACCGTATTAATGAATTTACTCAAGCATAACAAAGATACCAATATATCCAAGATTTGCTAGCATAACATCACTCAACATGCACCAATATCACCAAGACATGCATTGGATACATGTACCAAGAATATGCCTCACACCATGCACCAAAGATGTGCCTCATACATATACCAATGCCTCAACAAGATACCAATGGCATGACCATCACATTATCAACATATAACCAAGATGTACCTCAAACCATGTGCCTCAAGTATAAACCACGTGCTAAAATATTCCAAGGTATGAACCATCAATGTACCTCAATATATATACCTCAACTAGTATGTACCATACATCCAACATGTGCCTCTAACAATGTATCATACTATCACCAAGGTGTACCATGCACAATCAATACCATGACATGCCTCAATCATGTACCAGCACAAGAGTTACCTCAACCATGCATTAATATCATCTAGAAATGTACCTCATATAAGCGCCAACACCATGCACCTAATATGTGCCTCAATCATGTACCAATGTCTTAACAATATACCAATCATGCATCAAGAATGCACCATAACGATAACATGTAACTCTAAAATTAAACACATAAGCATAGATGTAACCTGTAGATGACATGATGTATCCAATATTGGACAAATAGACCAAATTGGGCATAAACGACCTGGCATATGGATTCTCCTTCACTTATGTCTTGTCCTCGCAGAACAAAGACTACTTGTCATGCGGGGGCTCATGTGACTAGCACTATGCAACCTGCAGGTATGCCTCACAGGAAACTAGTGGTATGACCCAGAGGCTTCAACCAAACTAGGGTTTCCTCATATCTTTTTGTTCTCCTATGTAATATTGAAACTCCCACACTTTTCAGTTGTCTCTACCTCAGATTTAACCATCGTAATCTAGCCAAAATCTCACTTGCTCAAAAGATAGATATTAAATGAATGTGTAAGTGAATGTACCTATGAATGACTCCTTGAGGTTTGTTTATAATTTTGTTGGGTAACATCTTTCCTTAATCTTAGGGGATTCTTGAATTTTCTTGTTGCAACCACTTTATCCTTTCATTAAATACTTGTGACGAACTAGGGATTCTAACTTCACAAGGCCATATATCCCTAACCATGAGGAACCATGTTCTGTACCACCTATCATCAGAAATGACACGATGAGGAATATCCATATATGAGTGTGTTACTTGAATTTTCACTATCCTTCATGTCCTTATTCCTAAAACAAATTTAGGTCTCATGACCACACCTTTGGGGCTTCGTGTATACTTCATCAAATGCTCCCAACACGTCTGCTCACATAAACCACTCTTTTTGACATCAATGACAACTAACTCACCATCAATATTGATCACAACTCTTGGGTATATCGAATGATCTGAGGGTTGAAATCAATGACAACCAACTATCCAACAACTGTTGTAAAATTAGACAATAGACTACAAGTATATTTGTACAAGAATCTTGGATTACATTTTAAAATATCGTTCATGAGTGAAAGATATGAAAATGAATGTTAACCATTCTGATTTCTAATGGTAATGTGAAAAATGCACAGGTTCATAATTCATTGTGAACTAAAAGTTGGTTGTTGTAGAACGTTGATTTATCCAGAAAGGTCAAGATGAACTTGACTGAGACTAATCAAGGAAGAGAGAAGACATATCCTTGGAAGGAAAGATTTCATAAGAAAGGAAGGAGAAAAGGATTAACACTTTTCTCACTCTAAAACATTGAATAATGAGACAAAGTTGTTTCTTTAAAATAACAGTTGGTGAAAGGAAAATAAGCTAATAAGTATGTTTAAATGAATAGGCTTGATTGAGACATGTTATGTAAAGGAAGTGAGGCCTTAGAAATAACTCAGTTGGGCTAAAAGTTTGAGGTTGTGTAGAAGGAGTTGGAAAAAGGAAAGAATCCATTAACTCCTTTATTTTTATCTAATATGTTTCCCCGAGATAAAAGAAAATTGAACGACTAATATGTGAAAATGTTTAAGACATGAGAATGTTGAGGACTATAGGATACTAAAAAAAATGAAAGTTTGATTGTGATTACACTCACAAAAACGTTGAGGACAATATGACATGTGCATACATATATGCTAGGACATATATGATAATGTTTTCTAATTTAAATGATATGGTACATTTATTTTTATTTAACATGAAAACGAATGTAATTATGAATGTGATGATGTATGTCATGTGTAGAAAATGATTGGAGTTGTTGGGGAAGACAACTTCCAATGATGGACAACCTCAAGTAGAGGATAAGTGTCAGAAGGTTTTTGTTGAAATATTGATGAAGGGACTTTTACAGTTCCCATGCAACACCACTAATGAGATAATATCATAGAAAGTGTTGGCAGTCAGAACATGTATAAATATTTTTCATACCAGTGTGGAATATGGCATGAAGGTATTCGGTAAGAATACATTATGAGATATTTTATTATCTTAATTATATGCATATGACTTTGAGTTTCTTTTGTATGCCATTGATACCCAAGTAGGGCATGATTCAAGAAAGAAGAACCTGAAGCATAGAGGGAGAAGCCTCTAGTAGTCGAGGATGATTGAGATCCTTGCAAGGAAATTCACAAGAAAAGTATCATGAATACTTTTACCAATCAAGAATGATTGGGAACAATAGTGCTCATGACAAGAACATTGAATGAATGCATTGATTAAATGAGAGGGAAGGTAATGGACTTCCCATCATGGAAGGAGGAATTTCGAATATTTTATAGAGTTGTAATGATGAAAGAAAGAGGAATTGGGTGGTCATGAATGTTGGCACCCTGGTTACTAGTGAAGACAAAAGGCTTGAATGCATTCATGATAAACATTCAATTTCATGTGTGATTATTTAAGGCTATGATTAGCTCAAAGAAGGAGGCACAATCCTATTGTAATAATGAATGTGAACAAAGAAACCATGTGGTGAGAAGTTGGCAGAGACCCGACATACTAGGGAAAGGTACCTAAACTTGAAATGTGGTAAATTGGAATTGATGCAAAGGTGCAATGCATATGAGTGTGGCCATGGACCTTGAGACTCTGATTAAAATTCATTTAATGATTAGTTGCATTTAAAATTTTGGGATTCCAAGATAAAGCATGTGTGAGGAATACTAATTCATTTTATTTTATATCGTTTAATAGATAAAGGTAATGTAATTGTTAGTATGCACAATTTTGAAACTGCGTACAATGAAAATGTGATAGTCATGAGAAACTAACAAATTTTTTGGTTGTGTGAAGATTGAATTATACAGAGAAGGGTCTTGGATATGGTAGTGTTATAATTCCATGAGAAAGACCAATACTTGATAAGCCAAACTGTTATGAGAAATAAATCTTTGGCTTGTGGAGTGAGATTCCTATATGTAACAGATAAAAAATGGAATTGTGAATTAGAAAATATGTGGGTAACGTATTTGAAAATATGTTTGATTGAAAACTAATGAAAGCATATCACAAATTTTTGTATGCATGTGATACATGTGAGATGAAAAGGATATGTCCGAGGAGGACAAATGATGGTTGTGAAAGTTGGAAAGCATGGAAAATAGATATTGTAATGACATGTGAACTTTGTGATAAGTCATGATCATCATAAGAATGTTGTGTTGTGGTAACATGGGATGAAGGGATGCTTTCAGTAGAGAAATCTAGAGGGACACATCGACAGAGAAATGTTGGTGGACACTTCAGTTTTAAGACTTAGAAAAGTCCCTAAAACTCTTATTATGCGAGAAATCATGGGCATGCAAGATGGATATCCTGAGGGACTATATAGCAAATAAGGGGAAGCCTCAGCCTAAGTCTAAAAGGTGGGTGACAACAAGGAATGGGATAATTTGATAGGTCATGTGAAAGACTCGGTGGTGTCTTTAAAATTTTATCATTTGTTGGTTGGGATAATGCACCCAATGGGTATGCCAAGGAAAGTAGTGAGCCAAGTTAATGAGACAATTATATGGATGCAAAACCATAAAATGCACATATAAGTATTATGTCGATTGTAAACTTCCTCTTTAATTATGGACAACAATAAAAAAAATTTACATAAAAATTGAGATAAATATGATTGTTGTTTGAAATTGTTGTAGGCATTTGTTAAATGCCAAGAGTATGGGGAAATACCAAACCAAGAAGAGGAGTAACATTGTTGATATAGATGAGAGAAGAAGGCATGGAAAGTGTTGCTGAGAAGTAAAGAACATTTAGGAATGTGTTACTTTGAAGGGGTAGGGGATTGTAATTCCCCCTATTTAAACCATGATTATATGTAATTAATCATGATTGTTAATTGCGATACAATGACATGTAAATATTGTAAATTTATTATTGTTTAATTGTAAATGCCAGAAACTAAATTTGTGGTGAATCCTTAAAGTATTAATGGGAATGATATCACTAGAGGAATGAGAGGATTCCCTATTGAACTAAAGTACCTCAAGTATTATTCATATTATTTCCATTAGCCCTGATTTCAAGATAAATCAGTTAATGAGGGAGGTTGGTTGTTGATAAAAAAAACACCCCTATGAATGGAAGTATGGAGGACTACCAAAAGGGATAGGAAGTTGTCAGCTAGAGGAAAACAACAAGGATCACCATGGGTCCCCATGATTGACCCACGAATTTCATTCTGATAGAAAAAATAGAAGGACGTGTCTAGAAAATTCCTAATATATGTGTGCAAGAGAAGCAAATAATTTTGGAGAGAAGAGAGTAGAGTCTTGAAAGAGATGGTAGCAGGACACAAGGCAGAGTCCAGAAATATGACCTAAGTTGAGAAGGTTGTGAGCTTGGTACTGGGAAGGTATCTGAAAAACCTTGTGAAGGCCCGGGCTAGGTGAGTGTGGGCGAATCTCTACCAAGAGTGGTGTGAAGGAGAGTGTCCTTCACAAATTGTTGACAACCCAGAAAGCCTGACCTGATATAAGAGGGTTGCAAGCTTGATTCTAGGAAGGAATTTGATAAACATCAAAGAGAAATGGGATAGGTGGCTATAAGTAAAAGTATCTACCAATAGTACAGTGAAGGAGAGTGACCTTCAAATATTATTGATAACCTAAGAGAGATTCCCTACTGGTATCATGTCCTAGCATGGGGGTCCCCAGAGTGCTAAGAGTGAATGCATATGAGCCTATGGTTGGGTCAAAAGGATAAAACCCATAGTCAGTTGGTTGGTTGCATCATGTAAAAAGATAATTATCTCATATTCCTTTGTAATGGAATGGAAATGTACGGTAAGATTGACTATAATTGTATTCATGGATGTGTACACTTGTGTGATGAATAGACCGAAAGCTCAATATAAGTTTGTGTATTTGAGTAATCGTAGAAAAACATAATAATTGTTTTCTATGAATATTATCTTGAATGGATAGATATGCCTGTACAATTTGAAAGAAATCTAGGTATTGTGTGTAAGTAATTGTTATGTGAATTGTGTAAACTATTCAATTCTGTGTACTTGAATGATAATGCATATGTATGGAATTTCATGTGTATTTCACACTTGAACAGGGGAACCCTGTACTCTATCTCGAATGATAAGAACATGTTGTATTGTCCTAGAATAAATAAAGTAAATGTTTGAGTGAGTTACTTGTGTGCACAATAGGTTATCTAGTACGATGTGTTTCTCATGAAAGGAATCCCTGAAGGACCGGTAAGACCTTAGAAAAGACTTAGAAGATCTCCTTGGATGACCAAGTCCAAGATCAAACCATTAATTGACAAAAATCCTATTCTATGAATGGATGGAATCATAACCATCAATTTGAAGCAGTGAGATGATCTTGGCCATCAGAAGGAAGGTATCATTGATGAAGAACTATGTTTTGGGATTGAAGGATTCACAATCTTTGGAATCTGCAAAGAGAATAGATCTTGACCTTCGTTGGAATATGAGATGATACTCATAGAAAATGTACCCCAACTCAACCATATCCATCGATCTCTCTAAGGATCATAGGAAGGGAGATCCATACCGTTGGTTGGAGGATGATAGTCATAGTATCCCTGGAGACCTGAAGTGAAGTTACTCTGATGGGAAAGGCCTCAAGGAAAATCTAGACCATTGATTAGAGTCAAGGTGAGATCAATTATCAGTTTTATATCTCCATAGGGTCTCATCTAAGTGAGGTTAATAGGGAATGTAACGTCATGTTGATCAAGAATATCTACATACCAGAAGGTAATACGTGGCAGCCTGTAATTGGTTGAAGGAATTGGAAGTGGGTCCATGTTGAGCTCGGACCTTTCAATGTGTGCTTTAATTATCGCGAATAGGATCTGTGGGTGGAGAGATCTCCATCGTTAATTGGATATTAGGTTGTCGGACTGCTTGCACATGGGTTTGATGAGGGACTTCGACGATAGAGCTCCAAGAATGGACCCAAGCCATTAGTTCTATCAAAGCATCTATATGAAAGGATACGAACCATCAAATCCAGAGTAGTGCTTTTCGTCAGAGTTTGCTACTGGGAGTATGTTAAGCCCTAATATTGGCTCATTAACCCTTAATTGGGGCATATTACATTAGTAATATTATTTTATTTATGTCAGCTTTATTCCATTAGTTGTAATTATACCCCCTAGTCTCCTATATATACCAAGGAGACATTTTCATTTGGAATCATCTTGTACTTGAACATTTATGTGGGGTAAAAGGAGGTTGCCCCATCGAAGAGGCTTATTATCTGAAATTATCTCTTTTTCAAGGCGTTGAGTTCTTATTCTGAGGTTTTTCTATTTTATATTGATATTTGGTTCTTAGCATATGGTATTAGAGCTCAAGGTCTTGGGGTTTCGCTACTACATCTGAGACACCTTGGCATTTTCACTATAACGTTTTTTCTACAATGTTTCAAAAGAAACGACTTGGAGGCTATTTATAAGACGGATCAAGGTACATTGGGTTAACATTTCATCTTCTGAGGCCTTATACTTTTGGAGATACAGCCTGTGCAATATAGGGTTCGGGAATCATCCTAAATTGAGTCATTGTGGAATTTTCACTATAAAACGTTTGTTGGCATGTTTATTAGGTAGGTTTTCTTGTCATTGATGGTAATATTAGAGTATGAAACAATGGAAAAACAGGGACAACGTAAGCTCAAAAGAGAAAGTGCAATGGTGCATGCAGAGTGCAAGAGTGTGCTTGTTCATTTGATGTAAAACAAGCAGGCAAGGAAGATCAGAAATGCATGGATAATGTCATGGAAAGATCACAAGAGTAAACTCCATTTTGGAGTTTCGGATACCGGTAAATTGAGAAGTCAATAGTTGAGACTCTTCAACATAGGAGTCCCAGACTTGTGAAATCCGGAATCCATAAATCCCGAAAGAGGCACGTCAACAAGAGTTTTGCAGACCAGGAAATAACTCCATTTCATATTTTCAAATAACATGATATTGAGAAGTCAAGAGTTGAGACTCTTCAACACAGGAGTCCCGGAGTTGTGAAATCCAGAATCCCCAAATCTTGAAATAGGAACATAAACGAAGAGTTTCGCAGACCAAGAAATAACTCCATTTCGGAGTTTCGGATACTGGGATTTGGAAGAGTCAAGACTCTTCATCATCAAGAGTCCCAGAATCTGGAAATGCAAAACGTCGAAATCCCAAAAGAAGGAGGACAATTTCGGGTACCAAGATTTGGAAGAGTCAAGACTCTTCATCATCAGGAGTCCCAGAATCGCAAAATACGAAACGCCGAAATCCCAGAAGAAGGAGGATGATTTCAGATACCAGGAGTTGGGGATGTCAAGAAATCTTACTACAGGAGTCTCGAAGTCATGAAACCCAAAGTCGTGAAATGATAAATCGTGAAATGTCAAAGACTCCATACCGGAGGTTCAGATACTGGGAGTTGGAGATGTCAAGGATTCTCACAACAGGAATCCCGAAGTTGCAAATTGAGAAAAGATGAAACGTTGAGCTGACTCCATTTCGGAGTTTTGCAGACCAAGAAGTGGAGTTGTCAAGAAATATCACGTCAAGAATGTCGAAATCGCGATGTGAGAAATCATGAAGAGATCTGGACCATCGAATCACCTAGGGTGTGGACTGTTGATCCGACTCCATTTCAAAGCTTCGAATACCGGGAGTTGGAAGAGTCAAGTGACAAGACTCTTCATCAAAAGAATCGCAAAAGGTCGAAATGTGAAATGCCGAAATGATCGGAGCTAGTGAAACTGAGCTCCATTTTGGAGCTTCGGATACCGGGACATGGAGCATTAAGAACTCATCGCCACAGGAATGTCGAAGTGCTAAAAAGAGAAATCCTGAAATCACTATATGGATAAGCACTCGGTCACCTCTCGTAGTCACATGGTCGAAGAGTTGTAGAGAAAAACTTGAAGCGGCAAGCTCCTTTTTCGGAGTTTCAGAGATCGTGACTTGGAGAGTCGAGATGCCACACAACAGGATTGTCAAAATGCCAAAGTGCGAAATGGAGAAATGAATGAAATATTCAATGAAGTCAATTCAACGGTGCAGATGAATTTGAATAAAATCGGAGGGCCATTGTTTCACTTCACAATGTAACAGCTAGAAACAAATGATGGTTTCTGCCAGAGGATGAGCTCATCTATGACAGAGAAGATGAAGAGTCTCAAGTGCCAGAGAAGCTGAGGAATCTTGAGATAACACCCAGTGATGATGGATGCATGGGTGAAACTACTAGAGAAGCTGAAGAGTTACCATGATGATTAGGCAGAGCACTGACAATGAGCAAGAGATGCAGAACAGAGAGAGACCACATGGCACACAGGAGATGGGATAGCGGTGGAAGAGTGAAGTGGAAAAAACTCCACAATGTGAAGTTGATTGGGGGCGTAGAGGATGCAAGGGAAAGAAGGAGATTGCATGCACAAGGTGCATAGAGACTATAAGAATGTTGAACAAAGAAGAAATGGAGCGGTTGTTGAGTATGATTGAGGTGTGAAGAAGGAGGAAAAGAGCAGTAATAGAAATGTACAGAAGGGGAATGGTGCATTGAAGGGACATAGCACAGAGAGAATAAAAGGCAAAAGAATAGAAAGCGCAAGGAGTGTGCAGAAGACACTGATGCAGACAGAGCAGCACAGTGTAGCAGAATAGTGATGAGACTGGTAAGTCATTGAAGAACTTTATATCACTGTAATAAGTCATAATAGAAAAGATTTATATTTCAGGGTGGTAGGGAGGTGCTAGGGAGGACTATTGTCCTCAGAGGTTCAAGTGGGTGCTTGAACAAAGGGAGTTGTAGCTTCTAGCTAGTTGTAGCCAGAGAAACTAGGGTGGCAGGGTGTTGCAAGGGAGAACTGTTGTTCTCTGTTATACATGTTGGTGCTTGTGTGACTGGAAGTTGGTGCTTCCATCCAGTTGGTGATGGAACACTTAGGGAGTTGGTGCTTCCTTCTAGTGGGTGCTAGAGAAACCAAGGAGTTGGTGCTTCCTTCTAGTTGGTACTAGAGAATCTAGAGAGTTGGTGCCCTCATCAAGTAGCATCTTGCAAAATAGAGGTTGTAGCCTCATTATGATTTGGTTCTCATATGTATGATAATGTAAAGAATGTAAAGATTAATTATCATATAAAGAAGAAGAGGTTTTTTTTACCCTGTATGGGTTTCCTCAGGAAATATCTGTCTCTATGTATCTCATATGTGTCACTGATGTTGAATGTTCTATTGCTTACTTCCCTACATTATTGTGACTTTCATTAAATTTTGTGTAAAGAGTTTAAAACAAGCATAATTGTTTAAGCCTAGTAACAACTGATTCACCCCCCCCCCTCTCAGTTGTCCAACAAATGGTATCAGAGCTGACCCCTTTTATCTAAGGGTAGATCCTAGAGCTTAAACATGTCAAGCCATGAAATAAATTCAACCAATAAGGCCCCTTTGTTCAATGGAACAAACTTTTCCTTCTGGAAAGTTAGAATGAGAACCTACATAATGGCTTTAGGTGCAGATGTCTGGGATGTGGTAGATATTGGTTTTGTAAAGAAAGTTCTACTAGCTAATAAGGATGACAAGATAGAATTTAGCCTCAATGCTAAGGCTATGAATGTTATCTTGAGTGGGCTTGCAAAAGAAAAATTCGTAAAAGTTATGCACCTAGGAACTGCCAAAGAAATGTGGGACAAACTCATTAGCAGTGATGAAGGTAATGAGAAGGTAAAGGACGCTAGGCTTCAAACCTATAGAATACAATTTGAACAGTTGAAGATGAAGGAAGATGAAACTGTTGGAAAATACTTTTTGGGAGTAGAAGAAATAGTAAATTCAATGAAAGCACTTGGTGAGAAAATTGAGGAACCTTCTTTAGTTCAAAAAATTTTGAGATCTCTACCAGATAGGTTCAACCTGAAGGTCTCTGCTATTGAAGAACTTAATGATCTAAAAACCTTGGAATTTGATCAACTTCTAGGAACATTGAACGCATATGAAATGAGAATAGTTAAAGATAAACCCACCTTCAGAGAAGCATCATTTAAGGCAGATGAGAATGAGGATTCAAAGACTGATGAAATTGAAGAAAAATTTGTGAAGAGACTGAAGAAGGGATCAAGCAAATACAAAGTTAAACTACCTTTCAAATGTTCCAATTGTGGTAGGATAGTTAATTTTGCAAATAAATGTCCCCACAAAAGAAAGGATCAGACATGTGATGATGAGGAGAAGAACAAACACATAAATTTCTTTAAAGAGAATAACTTTAAGAAGAAAAGTCTTTCGGTAAACAATGATGATGATCCTTCAGATGATGAAGACAATGAGTCCACTATTGAAGATAAACTAAATGACTTCATACATATGGCCAAAGAGGATTATGATAATATAAGCACAGGAAGTGATGCTAATGAAGAAGAAGTTGTGGTTGACATGGAAGGAGAACTGATCAGTGCACTGGAAGAGATTGACAGACTAAGAATTAAGAACAGAAAGCAAATAAAATTGCTAATACAGTTCGAGAAAGACAGTAAAGCACCTAATGAAGACCTTGTCCTACTAAAAGTGAAATTAGAAGAGGCAAATAAAATCGAAGACATTCTGAAACGACAGTTAACGGAAAAGAAGGCAAGATGTGAAGCCTTAGAAGAAGAAGTAGTGAAAACTAGGAAAGAGATGGAGAAATTTCAAGCTTTGTATAATCAGAATCTATCAAGTATCAAAGCCTTAGAAGGATTAGCCACCATTTTGAATCAGCAAAGGAATCCAAAGCTGAAAACTGGTTTGGGTTATGAAGAGGGATCAAGTAGTGATAAGCCAAGAAACGAAGAACCCATCAAGTTTGTCAAATCTACAACCAATGACAACAACAAACCTGCAGAAACAAAGGATAACAATCAGTCGCCCAGGGCGAGTAAAGAAAAAGGTGCCAGGACTAAATCTGTAGAACAAAAAAATAATGCGCTCCCTATTGAAAGACGTCATCAGCATGGAAAAAATCGATTTTCTCAAAGAAGACAACCATTTTCCAGGTACAAAGAATTTTTCTATGGCTATTGTTTATACTATTCTAAATTTGGTCACAAAGCTGTAAATTTTTCCTTAAGACTTAGACATGAGCAATTAAGATTTCAAAGGAATAAATACTTGCCACAACAAAGAATGATACAACCAAGTAACAAACCTTCACAGATTGCAAATTGCCAAATTAAGTCTAGAGACATGCAACTAAGGAGGTCAAGAAATAATCAGCAGTCAATGAGTAGACAACGCTGCAACAATAATTTTGACCTATTGAACAATCAGATTGAATGCTACATCTGTCATAACTATGAACATAAATCTATTGATTGTCGATTAAGGAACTATGAACCAGATTTGAATTCCCCTGCTGAAAATGTCAATGTTTGGAAGAAGAAAGAAAGTGACAAGTGTGGATTAGTGTTGTCAGCTCAAAGAAAAATGAACCCTTGGTATATAGACATTGGATGCTCCAAACATATGACAGGAGACAAAGGTAACTTTCTATCTCTAAGTGAAATCAAATTAGGAAATGTAACCTTTGGAAATGATGCTCTAGGTAAAATAAAGGGTAAAGGGATGGTGAGTTTAAGTAATGGAAAAGGAAAAGCCCAAGATGTTCTACTTGTAGATGGGCTGAAACATAATCTGCTCAGTGTAATTCAATTGTGTGACAGAGGATGTGAAGTGGTGTTCATGTCCAAGGACTGCAAGATAAAGTCTGTAAACTCAGGACAAGTGGTTGCCAAAGGCATAAGGATAGAAAATAATGTATATGTGTTGAAAGAAAATAGAGAAGAGTGTCATCTAAGAAAACATGATGAAAGTTGGTTATGGCATAGGAGACTTGGACATCTAAACTTTGACCACTTAATCAAACTCAAAAATCTCGAGGTAGTAAAAGATCTTCCGAGAATATCAAAGCCCCAAGATTCAATGTGTAAACCTTGCCAAGTAGGAAAGCTAACCAGGACACAGTTTAAGTCCAAGAGATTTACTTCAACAGAGAAACCACTCCAACTAGTTCATATGGATTTATGTGGACCATCAAGATAGGAAGGCACATGGAAAGGAAACTACTTCATGTTGATTATTGATGATTACTCTAAACTTACTTGGGTTGCCTTTCTCAAGGAAAAATTTGAAGCTTTTGAGAAGTTTAAAATATTTAAGGCTTTAACTGAGACTCAAAGAGGCAAGAGGTTAAAGGCAGTAAGATTAGACCGAGGAGGATATTTTATGTCAAGTGACTTCAAGGAATTATGTGATAAGCATGGGATCAAGAGAGAATACACCATCCCAAGAACTACACAACAAAATGGAGTAGTTGAGAGGCAAAACATAATAGTGCAAGAAATGGCCAGGTCAATGATGAGTGAGAAGAACATTGGTCAAACCTACTGGGTAGAAGCAATACACACAGCAGTCCATGTTCTTAACAAAGCCTACCTCAGACCACAAAGTGACAAGACGCCTTATGAACTGTGGTATGGGAGACCTGCTTCAATTAAACACTTCAAAGTCTTTGGGAGTAAATGTTACATAAAGAATAATGATGAGAACCTTGGAAAATATGATGACAGGGTTGATGAAGGTATATTCTTAGGGTATGATACAAACAACAAAGGATATAGATGCTATAATAAGAGGCTGCACAAAATGGTTAACTGTATTGATGTAAAAGTTGATGAGGGAATCCCAACAAGAGAGGTGTACAATAATGAGTCTTCTACAGAAGACACAACTAAATTTGAAGATGAATAGGTCCAAGAATCAGAAATCGAAGACTCTGAATCAGATGAAGACACAGATACTCAGACAGACTCAAATCAGCAGACAACTTCAAATTCCTCCTCCAGAATCACTCAAAAGAATCATCCTGCAAGTCATATAATTGGTGAAAAAGATAAAGGTGTACAAACCAGGAGAAAGAAAATCAAAAACATCGAACAATCACATATAGCTTTCATATCCATGCTGGAACCCAAGAACTTTAATGAAGCTACCAAATATAACCTTTGGGTTAAAGTAATGAATGATGAACTTGATCAGATTTAGAAAAACAATGTGTGGGAGATGGTTCATAGACCGGAAGGTAAAAATATAATTGGTTCCAAATGGATCTTTAAGAATAAGTTGAATGAGGAGGGACAAGTTGTCAAGAAAAAAGAAAGATTAGTCTATAAAGGCTATGCTCAAATAGAAGGACTGGATTTTGATGAAACATTTGTGCCCGTAGCAAGGTTAGAAGCTATCAGAATATTTCTTGCCTATGCTTTTCATAAAAGGTTTAAAGTCGATCAAATGGATGTCAAGTCAGCTTTTCTAAATTGAGATTTAAATGAAGAAGTCTATATGGAACAACCATAGGGTTTCGAACTGTCTGATAACCCTGAATTAGTATGCAAGCTGAAGAAAGATTTATATGGGTTAAAACAAGCTCCTCGTGCCTGGTATCGTAGACTGAATATGTATCTCAAAGACAAAGGGTTTAAGAGAGGAACAATTGACAACAATCTATATATCAAAATAGAGGGCGATGATTTTCTCATTGTGTTGGTCTATGTAGATGACATCATCTTCGGATGTAATAAGGATTCATTGGTAAAATGGTTTGCTTCTGCCATGGAGTCTGAGTTTGAAATGTCTATGATAGGTGAACTGACAATTTTTCTTGGTCTGCAAATTACTTAGAGGTCTAAAGGGAGGTTCATTTCTCAAGAAAAATATCTATGAGAAATGTTGAGAAGGTTTCAAATGGAATATTCTAAACCTGTGGGCACACCTATGGTAACTGGATGCAAATTAAGCAAGGATGATGACTCACCTGATGTTGATCAAAGTTCATATAGGTCAATGATAGGCAGCCTGTTGTACATCACAACATCTCTCCCATACATAATGCATGTTGTTCGAATGGTAGGAAGATATCAGTCTGCACCTAAAGAGAGTCATTTGCTAGCTCTCAAAAGGATATTCAGGTATTTGAAAGAAACAATGACTTATGCTCTGTGGTATCCCAGAAATAAGAATTTTCAGTTAATTGCTTATTCAGATGCAGATTGGGCAAACTGTGTTGATGAGAGAAAAAGCACCAGTGGAGGAGCATTCTTCCTGGGTGACTCATTAGTAGCATGGCTTAGTAAAAAGAAAAGTTCCATTTCTTTATTGACTACAGAGGAAGAGTACATTGTTGCTGCTACCTATTTCACTCAGGTATTATGGATGATTTAGACACTTGCAGACTTGGAGGTAAAATATGCATCACCGATCCCAATTCATTGTGATAACACTAGTGCCATCAGCGTGTCTAAGAATCCTATACTCCACTCCAAGACCAAGCATATTCCCATAAAATACCATTTTCTGAGAGAGTAGGTCACCAATCAGGTTGTTAAGGTCCATTATATTCCAACCACAGAACAAATTGCAGACATATTTACTAAACCCCTAGCCAAGACACCATTTGAATATCTCCGACAGAAGTTGGGTGTCATCCTCTCTCACACCTAAGAGAGTCCATCCTTTTAGGGGGAGTTTTGTATTGATTGAATATCTGATACCTCCTAAAAATTCTACAACAACTCAAGGGGGGCATGTTTTCTTTGACATTGATGTCAAAGGGGGAGAAAAGGAGTGGTCCGGACTGGATGTTACAATTGGAGGTCTAAACAGATTAGCACAGTTGTTCATGGTTTTCATCAATGCCAAAGGGGGAGATTGTTGGCATGTTTATTAGGCAGGCGTGCTTGTCATTAATGGCAAGATCAGAGTATGCAGCGATGGAAAAAAAGGGACAACGTAAGCTCAGAAGAGAAAGTGCAATGGTGCACACAGAGTGCAAGAGTGTGATTGTTCATTTGATGGAAAATAGGCAGGCAAGGAAGATCAACAACACAAGGATAATTGCATGGAAAGATCAAAAGCGTAAACTCCATTTCAGAGTTTTGGATACCGGGAAATTGAGAAATCAAGAGTTGAGACTCTTCAACACAGGAGTCCCGGAGTTGCGAAATCCGGAATCCTGAAATCTCGAAAGAGGCGCATCAACAAGAGTTTTGCAAACTGAGAAATAACTCCATTTCGGAGTTTTGGATACCGGGAGATTGAGAATTCAAGAGTTGAGACTCTTCAACACAGGAGTCCCGGAGTTGCGAAATCCAGAATCCTGAAATAGGCACATAAACGAATATTTTTCGTAGACCAGGAAATAACTCCATTTTGGAGTTTCGGATACCGGGAGTTGGAAGAGTCAAGACTCTTCATCATCAGGAGTCCTGGAATCGTGAAATGAGAAATGCCAAAATCTCGTAAGAAGGAGGGAAATTTCGGGTACCAAGAGTTGGAAGAGTCAAGACTCTTCATCATCAGGAGTCCTGGAATCATGAAATCCGAAACATCGAAATCATGGAAGAAGGAGGATGATTTCAGATACCGGGAGTTGGGGATGTCAAGAACTCTTACTACAATGGTCCCGAAGTCACGAAACCCGAAGTCGCGAAATGTGAAATCATGAAATGTCAAAGACTCCATACCGTAGGTTCGGATACTGGGAGTTGGAGATGTCAAGGAATATCACGACAAAAATCTCGAAGTTGCAAAGTGTGAAAAGCCGAAAAGTTGAGTTGACTCCATTTCGGAGTTTCGCAGACTGGGAGGTGGAGTTGTTAAGAACTCTCACATCAAGAATGTCGAAATCGCGATGTGCGAAATCATGAAGAGATCTGGACCATTGAATCATATAGGGTGTGGACCATTGATCCAACTCCATTTCGGAGCTTCAAATACGGGGAGTTGGAAGAGTCAAGTGACGAGACTCTTCATCGCAAGAATCACGAAAGGCTGAAATGCGAAATGCCGAAATGATCGAAGCTAGTGCAACCAAGCTCCATTTCGGAGCTTTGGATACCGGGACATGGAGCATCAAGAACTCATCTCCACAGGAACGTCGAAGTGCCGAAAAGAGAAATCATGAAATCACTATATGGATAAGCGCTCGGTCACCTCTCGTAGTCACATGGTCAAAGAGTTGTAGAGAAAAACTTGAAGCAACAAGCTCCTTTTTTGGAGTTTCAGAGATCACGACTTGGAGATTCAAGATGCCACAAAACAGGATTGTCAAAATGTCGAAGTGCGAAATGGAGAAATGAACGCAAGATTCAATGAAGTCAATTCAACGGTGCAGATAATTTTGAATAAAATTGGAGGGCCACTGTTGCACTTCACGGTGTAACTGCTAGAAACAAATGATGGTTTTTTCCAAAGGATGAGCTTGTCTATGACAGAGAAGATGAAGAGTCTCAACTGCCAGAGAAGTTAAGGAATCTCGAGATAACACCCAGTGATGATGGATGCGTGGGTGAAACCGCCAAAGAAGCTGAAGAGTTACCATGATGATCAGGCAGAGCACTGACAATGAGTAGGAGATGCATAACAGAGAGAGACAACGTGGCACACAGGAGATGGGATAGTGGTGGAAGAGTGAAGTGGAAAAAACTCCCCGATGTGGAGGTGATTGGGGGTGGAGAGGATGTAAGAGAAAGAAGGAGATTGCATGTACAAGGTGCACAGAGACTATAAGAATGCTAAACAAAGAAGAAATGGAGTGGTTGTTGAGTGTGATTAAGGTGTGAAGAAGGAGGTAGAGCACAACAACAGAAATGTACAGAAGGGGAATGGTGCATTGAAGGGATATAGCGCAGAGAGCATAAAAGGAAAAAGAACAGAAAGTGCAAGGAGTGTGCAAAATACACTGATGCAGACAGAGCAACGCAGTGTAGCAGAACAGTGATGAGACTGTAAGCCATTGAAGAACTTTATATCATTGTAATAAGTCATAATAGCAAAGATTTATATTTCGGGGTGGTAGGGAGGTGCTAGGGAGGACTGTTGTCCTCGGAGGTTCAAGTGGGTGCTTGAACAAAGGGAGTTGTAGCTTCCATCTGGTTGCAGCCAGAGAAACCAGGGTGACAGGGTGGTGCAAGGGAGAACTGTTGTTCTATGTTATACAGGTTGGTGCCTGTGTGACTGGAAGTTGGTGCTTCCATCTAGTTGGTGCTGGAACACTTAGGGAGTTGGTGCTTCCTTCTAGTGGGTGCTAGAGAAACCAGGGAGTTGGTGCTTCCTTCTAGTTGGTGCTAGAGAATCCAAAGAGTTGGTGCTCTTAGCAAGTAGTGGCTTGCAAAACAGAGGTTGTAGCCTCATTATGAGTTAGTGCTCATATGTATGATAATGTAAAGAATGTAAAGATTACTTATCATATAAAGAAGAGGAGGTTTTTTTTACCCTGTATGGGTTTCCTCAGGAAATATCTGTCTCTGTGTATCTCATATGTGTGATTGATGCTAAATGTTCTATTGCTTACTTCCCTGCATTATTGTGACTGTCATTAAATGTTGTGTATTGGTGTCCAGGTATGAACGATTTATTCACCTTTTTTCCTACATTAATTTATCAATCTGGGTGCGTATCCTTTCAAGGCGACGTGCAAGGTATATGTAGGGGAAAGAGTAAAATTCGTTCTGTCCAAGGGTTCACAATTTAAGATTCGAAACATTACTGTCAACTGGATAAACTACAACTTTCGAAAGGTACCCATAGAAATCATATGTCGTAACAACAAGCATAATTTAAGAAATAACACTGTAACAACAAGCATAAACTGCTAAATAACATACTGTAACAACAAGCATAAAACTGATAAATAATGCACACAGGAATATGAAGCACCTGATCAGAAGAGCGGGCCCAACTCTCTGATCAGGGTTGCGTTGGTTACAGCCAAGATGAAGACAACAAAATAGGTGGTTCTTTATAAATTTGAAAAAGTTTATTACAATCTCAATGGGGACATCCCCAGTTACAAGAATAAACTGTCTTTTATACATTAAAAGGGAGAACAACCTCTTCCCCCCAAAAATGGTAACCGTATCCCCAAAAATATGCATTAGTTGGAACGACACCGGTACCAGATGGACAGAATCAATAAAATACCCAAGATGGTTCAAGGATCTGTGACTCCATCTACATGGCCTCTTTATGGTTTGGTTGTTGCTGTGAAGGGCGGATCTGCTGCGGGATGAAGCCCTGGTCCTGTTCTCTAGAAGCTATGGTCAAAGGTTCATTTTAGTGCTGCGAATAGGTAAAACTCCACAACTTTTACTTCATTAATAAAATATTCCAATAGACAAGGTAGGGGTAATTACCTCATGGATTTAGCATAGTAAACATAGGTAAATAAGTGTAAAAAGGTCAAAAAGGTAATGGAAATGTAGCAAAAACATAGCCCGATTTGGTGCCCAACACTGTGTAAAGATTTTAAAATAAGCATAACTATTTAAGCCCAGTAACAACTAATTCACCCCCCCCCCCCTCTCAGTTGTCCAACAATGTTTTTTGTAATGTTTCAGACCCTGAACTTCAGAGGATATTCAAATAAATTCATAGGGTAGTTGTGGTAAAAATTTCATCTTCTGGGTCATCTTACATTTGTAGATACAACCTGTGGAAGATATGGTATCTGACTAGTCCTATAGACTAGTCTCAAGAAGGTGTTCCAGGTAAAAAAATCATAACTTATTCCCAGAGTATCCAAATTGAGTGAGACTGGTTGCATTGGATATTGGACAGTTTGTAGTATTTCTGGTACGAGTTTCAAAATTTTATATCAATTATTTTGTGCGAGGCACGCTATACAAGTGAGAACTCCTGGAAAGACCAAAAATCAGAAAGTTGTGGGGAAGTTACCGTAAATTGCACTTGGCACATCCAATTTTGATCAGACCTGTGGCATTGCAAAGAATAAATATCAGATAACTACATAAAAGAAAGTTTCATACCCATAAGGGCCGAAACTTGGGAGATACAACATAAGAAATATTGTCTAGCAGAACCACCTCAAAATCAAGGTTCAAAAGTGATACTTGGCCAACATGCCACCCAAAAAGAGAACTTCTACACCAGATAAGCCTCCAGACAATCCTACTTGGACTCTTGATGAAGGTGAAGAAATGCGTTGGGACATAAATTATTTACAAAAGAAGATAGTAACAAAAGATGAACTACAAGAGATGGAAGCTAAGTTGGAGGCAATAAATACTAAGATGGATGGTTTAAAAGAGGAGATCATAGAAGTATTGAAAAATTTTGTAACAGAGAAGACATCTGAAAGTGAAAATGCATCCCATGAAATTTATGATGAGGACACAAAGAAGGTGAATCAAGAATGGAGAAACTCCAACTTTGGGTTGAAAACCAAACATGTTCCTAAGATCGATATGAGGAAGTTTGATGGCAAGGACCCAATCACATGGATACTTCAGATGGAGCAATTCTTTGATCTACATAATGTGACACATACACAAAAGGTACGAATTTCTTCTTTATATTTAGAACCCAATTAATTTGTATGGTATCGATGGCTTTGTTCTCATAAATCACTTGTCACTTGGACAATTTTCATAGAAGAAATGATAGCACGCTATGAGGATACACTGAGCAATACCTTCTTTAGCCAATTGATAAATCTCAAGCAAAAGGGTTCAGTTACCGAGCACATTTAGAACTTCCAAAGATTGAATATAAAGGTAACATATATTCCAAATGAGCACTTGATTGATGTATTCATGGGAACTTTAAAGGATAACATTCAACATGAGGTTTGCCTTTGGGAACCCAAATCATTGGAGAATGCATTTAAGGTGGCAAGAAATGTTGAAAGTAAAAATATGGCTATGGCTACTAGA
>ML786427.1:204499-233885 GCA_009831015.1 Picea engelmannii
GGAACTTTAAAGGATAACATTCAACATGAGGTTTGCCTTTGGGAACCCAAATCATTGGAGAATGCATTTAAGGTGGCAAGAAATGTTGAAAGTAAAAATATGGCTATGGCTACTAGAAGGACCAATCCTAAAATCTATAGAGATAACAATGCTCCTTCTTCTAAAACACCTCAACCTACAAGGTTGGCACCTCAACAATTGGAGGAAAGAAAAGCAAAAGGTTTATTCTTTAATTGTGACAGCAAGTATAGTAAGAGACATAAGTGTGGTGAGAATAAATTATTCTACATAGATTGTGAAGAGGAAGAAGAACAAGAACAAGAACCATCTCAAGATGAAAACATAGAAGCAATTTCGTCTGAAGAGTTGACTCCCACGATATATTTTAATGCATTGGTTGGAATTAGCACTCGTCAAACCCTCAAGATCGAAGGATACATCAAAAAGACAAAGGTAATAGTCCTAATTGATTCTGGCAGTACTCATAATTTCATTCACTATAAATTAGCCAAAGCTCTCAATTGCTCTGTATATCCAGTGCCAGAGTTTCAAGAAATGATTGAAGATGGAGGAACTATCAATTGCTTAGGAAAATGCAATAAGATCAATCTTACTATGGGGGAATATGTAATGAATAATCCAATGATTTCTATACCCATGGGTGGTTCGGATGTTGTACTAGGAATCCAATGGTTACAATCCTTAGGAACAATGGATTTTAATTTTCAAAAACTTTTGATGAAATTTTGATTGGAAGGAAAAGAAATTGAGTTAAGAGGTATCACAGGGAAACCTGGTAAGGTGATAATCTTTAATGTCATGACAAAATTATTGAAAAAGGGGCATCAAGTCATTATTGCACAACTATGCTCACTAGACGTTCAAACATCTAAGCCATCTATTCCTCAAGATCTCCAAGGGATCATTGATAAGAATTCCAAAGTATTTGAAGATATTCCCAAAGGTCTTCCACCCACTGGAAATCATGATCATGAAATTCACCTAATTCCTGGGAGTGTTCCTCCTAACATCAGGCCATGCAAATACCCTTACGCCCAGAAGAGTTAAATTGAGCGCATGGTTGAAGAAATGTTAGAGGATGGCATTATTAGACCTATCCAAAGTTCTTACTCTACACCAGTGGTAATGGTATTCAAGA
The DNA here is from genome assembly GCA_009831015.1 of Picea engelmannii. Lineage (NCBI taxonomy): Eukaryota > Viridiplantae > Streptophyta > Pinopsida > Pinales > Pinaceae > Picea > Picea engelmannii. The sequence goes on from ML786427.1 coordinate 205,659, forward strand.
AAAATAGATCATAGCGTATGTGTCTAGATTATAGAGAGCTCAAAAAGATCACTATTAAAGATAAGTTTCCCATTCCCGTCATTGATGAATTGTTAGATGAACTGCATGGAGCAATCTAATTCAAAAAATTGGATCTTCGTTTAGGGTATCCTCAGATTAGAATGAAGGAAGATATCCCAAAAACAACATTCTGAACTCATGAAGGCCATTATGAATTTTTGGTCATGCCTTTTGGCCTTACAAATGCACCTTCCACATTCCAAGGGTTGATGAATTCCGTTTTCAATCCCTTCCTTCGAAAAATTGTGTTAGTATTTTTTGATGATATACTAATCTATAGCAAGTCTTGGGAGGATCATGTGCGACATGTTGACAAGGTGTGACATGTTGACAAGGAGCAACAACTATATGCCAAACCATCCGAATGTTTCTTTGGAGTGAAGGAGGTAGAGTATTTGGGTCATATTGTATCTCATGAAGGTGTCAAGGTAGACCCTAACAAGATTAAGGCCATGATGGACTGGATGATTCCCAAAACATTGAAGAATCTTAGAGGACTTTTGGGTTTGACAGGTTACTACCGCAAGTTTGTTCGGCACTATGGAAGAATAGAAACACCTTTAATGACACAAACTAAGAAGGATACATTTTCATGGACTCCAGAGGAAAATAAAGCTTTTGAACAACATAAAGAGGTGATGTGCAAAGCCCCTGTCTTGACCACTCCAGACTTCACAAAAACCAATGCCTCGGGAAATGGAATTGGTGTTGTCCTAGTGCAAGAAGGAAGGCCCCTAGATTTTGAAAGTAGGCCACTCAAGGGAAAGGACTTACACAAACCCATTTATGAGAAGGAAATGATGACAATACTACATGCATTGAAGAAATGGCATCCTTACCTAATAGGTAGGCACTTCAAGGTCAAAACATATCATGATAGTCTTAAATACTTCTTGGAACAAATACTATCTTCAGAAGAACAACAAAAATGGGTAACCAAGATATTGGGTTATGATTTTGAAATCGTCTATAAAAAGGGGAAGAAAATTGTTGTGGCAGATGCACTCTCAAGAAAGGATCAAGATGTTGAGGCCTTTCTCTGTGCTATCTCAATCATCCAACCCGATTGGATAATAGAAGCAAGGGATGAATGGAATAATGACGAAAAAGTGTGGACTCTCATTCAAAAGTTACAGCAAGATTCTAGTGCATTAGATACATTTAGATGGAAAAATGATTCACTATGGTACAAAGATTCCTTATATTTGTGTAAGAACTCCGAGCTCAAACAAAATGTACTATTGGAATTGCACACCTCTCCAGTAGGAGGGCACTCAAGATTTTTGAAAACCTACCACACAGTCAAGAAGGATTTCTTTTGGGATGACCATAAAATTGATGTTCAAAGGTTTGTGGCAGAATGTTTGGTTTTCCAACAAAATAAGGTGGAAACAATTAAGACCCCAGGTCTTTTACAACCATTATCCATCCCAAGCCAGTGTTGGGAGGAGGTTTCCATGGATTTCATCACAAGGTAACCGAAGTCTGAAGGAAAGAGTGTCATCATGGTGATTGTTGATAGACTGACCAAGTACACACACTTTTGTGCACTCTCTCATCCCTTCAAATCTAGTACAGTTTCCAAAGCATTCATGGAGACAGTTCAAAACCTACATGGCAGCCCAAATATTATTGGAAGTGACAGAGATCCCATCTTCACTGGATATTTTGGACATAATTATTTTCTTGTTTGGGTACTCAATTGGCTCATAGCTCATCCTATCATCCTCAATCTAATGGACAAATCGAGATAGTGAACAATTTTTTGGAAGACTACCTTCGTTGCTTTGTCTCTGATAAACAAGCACAATGGTTCAAATGGTTACCCTTGGCAGAATGGTGGTATAACACTTCCTTTCATACTACAACAAAAATGACACCATTTATGACACTCTATGGATACCACACTCCTTCCATCACTTCTTCTCTAAAACAAAAATCTAAGGTTCAACCAGTGGAAGATCACATCGAGCATCAACAACAAGCTCTCCAAATCTTAAAGGACAACCTGACCATGGCACATAATCTCATGAAACAACAAGCAGATCAACATCGTAGTGAAAGAAGTTTTGAAGTAGGTGATTGGGTATTTTTAAGACTACAACCATACAAACAGATGTCCCTCAAGAAAGACAAGAAGGATAATAAATTATCACCAAAGTACTATGGCCCTTATAAGGTGTTGCAATATATTGGTACTATGGCATACAAATTGGAGTTTCCTGCATCTTCACGAGTAAACCGAGTTTTCCATGTATCATGCTTAAAGAAGGTTATAGGTGACAAGATCCCATTTCAAACTATATTTCCAGAACTTGATGAGGAAGGAAAAATCATATTGGAGCCTGAAGCCATCATTGAAACAAGAATTCGTCAGATGAGGAATAGATCCAATTAAGAGTATCTCATTAAATGGAGGAAACTACCGACTGAAGATTCCACTTGGGAAGATGAGTCTTTTATACAGAAGCATCCAGAGTTACTCAAGCGTTGCGGACAACACTTGTCTCAGGGGGAGGGGCATGCTAAGCCCTAATATTGGATCATTACCCCTTAATTGGGGCATATTACATTAGTAATGTTATTTTATTTAAGTGAGATTTATTTTATTAGTTGTAATTATACCTCCTAGTCTCCTATATATACCAAGGAGACATTTTCATTTGGAATCATCTTGTACTTGAACATTTATGTGGGGTAAAAGGAGGTTGCCCCCTCGAAGAGGCTTATTATCTGAAATTGTCTCTTTTTCAAGGCGTTGAGTACTTATTCTGAGGTTTTTCTATGCTATATTGATATTTGTTTCTTAACAAAGTAACCTAGGACATTGAGGTGTAGGAACTCCAATGGTAAGGCTCCAAGGATCAAATTTGACCATAGATTAGGTAGATTCTGAGAAGAGACCTCATTCACTGGATCTATGATCCTTCCCGAAGGAAAATAAAAGAGTATGATGACATCATAATTCATTAATAAAGGGGTATTGTGACATCATATTGATGTTTAATAAATTAAAACTGTAGATTATTTACGTTTTAGTTGGTTAAATTAATATAATTTATGTTTCTAGTCTATACTTAGTTTTTTTTTGGTCTTTTATTATTTCAATAAAAGTAACTTGTTGGATGAATTGAAAAAAGTCGAATTTTTTGACTGAGATGGAAAGGAAAATGAAGGGATGGCATGCTAATATTGTTCCTTGAACGATATTTTTATGCAAAATTATTTTCAACAAAAAGGAAATTTTTAGTTGTTGTAGTCTTGAAGTTTTTTTCTATGTATATAGATTAATTTTCTAGTCACTTTTTGTACCATGAAATTCATAATTCTCCTATAGTGATCCTGATGGACAGCTTGTCATCTCAGGTAATGAAAAGTAATTTTTAAAATGATACACACAATAATGCATTTTTGTTATGAAATTGAACACTTAAGATTTACTATTTTCATCTTAATTGAATTCTGATTGGAAAGTTCTTTTCTAGTTGGACTGATTTTGAGTTTTATTTTGTTGTTTTGTACACAATGATTATGATTTGTTATTCTTTTTGTCTTAGATTAAAACTAGTCTAGTCCCTATTGATGCCTTTTGATGTTCATTTGATCATAGGTTTGTATTTATGCAGATGGCCACATCCCCATTGAGATTTTTCTTATATTTCTTTCAGCCAACATGATTTAGCATGGACTTAGTATAGTGAATGTAACCTAATGTTATTTCTTGTTGTTTGCTTTCATAAGTTTCAGTTTTGGCTTCCAGTTGTAAATAATTTTATTTTCAATTGAGTTAGTCACATGTTTTCCTATCAAGTTAGTAGCTTTCTTAATTGAATTTTTTTCTTATATGCATATTGTTATAGATAGCAACGAAACACATCCCTCTCAGTAGACTAGAAGCATGTTTGAAAACTAAAGACATAGTTCCTCTATAAACATTTTGTTGAGATCTCTTTGAGAAATTATTTGAGAATCAATCATTTTATTCAAAAATTGATTGGTTGACTAATAATTTAATTCTAGTCCTAGTGATCATTGATGATTTCAGACCTAGTCTTTACGACAACTTTGTTAGAAAGCATATTTCCATCCTTTGTAATTGCTCATTTTGAGTTACTTATTTTGGTTACATTGTTGACTAATTTGATTATTACGATGGATTAGTATTGACCCATTATTTAGTCATACAATAATGTTGGAATCATTTTAATTCTTAGATTTTGTGAATGCACTAGAAGGAGGTGTCAATGCAATCTCTAAAATTGTAGGTCTTGAGATTTTAAAATCTTATTTCACCAAGACCTTAGCCATGCTAATAAGTTTTAACAGTATGAATTCTATGAAATGTAACTCATAAATCTATTGGATTTTATACTTTTGGAAATTTCATGAATCCAAACTAACACCAAAAGAGTTCAAAGTTTATTCATAACCTAGAAGGAAAAACCTGTATAGTTTAATTGAAAAAAATAAAAAAAAATCGATCAATCTTACTCATGATCTTGTTGGTTTTTATTTCCACATTATATAATTAGTTCTTTTGGTTAGGATTTTATTTGTATGGAAATCCTATCTAGTAGAGAAGCGGTATGCACTAATCGACTGGGATATTTTTTGGGGGGTATTTTATGTGATATGTAGGCTTGGGGAAATGAAAATATTAACTTTTATTCTTAAAAAACTCTTCGAAAATTTACGAAAATAGTATCATGGATTTATCCATTGTGACAAGAATAAATTCATCAGTTATTAGAAATCATGTTCTAATCATCTCGATCAATTATGATTTTTGTGGGAGAATCATTCAATCTATATTGTTATATGAGATTATCTATACTTTATCAAGATTGTCCTAACTGCTTCAATATCCATAGTAATTTCCTTTTTCCATGTAGGAGGTTGAATACAATGATACAAATATTTGAAATTAATCATTAATGCCAAGAGTCAATAAGTACATTGGTGAGTGGTGTTGGTGGATTTTGTGAATAAGATATTTATTGAATATCTTATCTTTTGAGCATGACAAAGGATTGGTGATGATAAGTATCAGTAGAAGATGGGTTGATTGATAATATGCAATTAGATTTATATGGTTCTACTTGTTTAATTAGATTGGTTTGGATGATGAACTATTGCAAGAACAAGAGGATGTGTCCAAGGACTCAAATCTCACAAAAATCAGTGACACTGAGACACATGTTGGAGGAATTAGAGTGTCAAAAGACTCAAGGTTATTTCTCAAGAATAAGGGTGTGATATTTGGCTAATTATGAAATAATAATACTTGAACGATTGCACTGGCTATATGATTTTACATAAGTTTGTGTTCATCCAGTATAGTTTAAGTGTGTAGTAGCTTCATAGAATTTACTTTTAGTTATTAGTTTAGGATCAGTTTTAGTTATGGTCCTTATTTTTCCTTTTAAACTAATTTTGTTTTCTTCAATAAGTTAGTCACTTATGGAAGAATTTTTTTTTAGACTGTTAACTAGATGAAAATAAGATTCACATTTGTCGCACAGATTGAAAAATGGATGGTGCATCCAACAACTAAGGATTCTCTCTCCTTATAGAATTGAAATATGATGAAACCTTAGGGAAGTGTTAATCTAAAATTGTCTACTCATATTACTTGGCAAAAATTTTGGAACTAATCAATCACACTTTCACCAACTCAACAACTAATTATAAATCTAGTCTCATTTGTGTATTCTGATATTGATTTTTGATCTAGTCTTAAAAACAATATTTGAAAATATTATTGTTTGGAGTGATCCAGATTATTTTCGGCGCGAAATGAGTGCGGATATATAATAAAGAAATTTACAAAGATATCTCGGATATCCAATAATATAACATAAATGTATTAGAGATGCAACCATAAACACAAAGATATAGTAATACACAATTTTCTATTAATGAGCGAAAATATACAAAGATTGTAAAAATACAGAGTGAAAGACTCCCTATAATGGTGGCAACTTATCTCTGAGAAGAGATGTGTCCGCTAATCACATTCTCAGGAATATGATTTTAAAATGGGGCTCCAAAGGCCTTTTTATCATAAAGAAAATCCAAAACCCTAACCCTAAAAGATGAAAAACTAATAGTTTTGTGGACCCTGTTTTGGGTAGCTTGGTGTATCAACTTCCCAAGGGCGTAACTTTGGCATACGATCTCCGTTTGGGGTGCACGATAGCTCGTTGGAAATTTATCATCGATGAGATTCATTTTGGGGGATCAATTAGATCCTTTGGATATCATTGAGAAGATCGATACTGAAAAACCCTCATTTAGGCCCTCAAAATGGCCCCGGAAGCTAAAAACTGCTAAAAATAATAAATTACCAAAAATGCCAGAAAACTATTTTGAGCCAGTTGGAAAAGGTGGGTGGTCATTGATATCCACATGGATCAATCCTACCTCCTTAGGAAGCAATGTTATACATTTTGTAGAGTGCCTAGGGGAGAGGGAAAATCTTTTGTTGAATCTCTATCTTGATGAGTTGCTTTCCTTGTTGGAGAAGTTGCACTTCTTATCTTGTTGAAGGTTGTCGCGAACCTGTGGATGGAAGGGTTGGACATTTTTAACTAGTTCAACTAAATGAGATGCATGTGTGAAGAAGGAATATTTACACTTTGTTGCAATCTTGTCGACTTTCTTCTATTGGATAGAAGGTGCTTGGACTGAGGCTGCAGTGGTGTTCTTATGTTCATGCTTTGAACAGACTGTGAAAAATATGAATTCTATAGTATGAGATATTACCTTGAGGCACTGCTTGGGTGGGAAAATAGTCAGAATTACCTCTGGTATCTTGTAGATATGACTCCCCAGAGTAACAATGACACTATGGGGTTAAGACTCATAAATAGCATGGTGCTTCCACATATATGGTTGGCCCAAGAGAACATCACATACATCCAAGGGTGAAACATCACATAATACCTCATCCTTGAAGGGATGGTTCCATATAACTATCGACACCACTGGCTAACATGAAGATCTCATCCCTAGCGAAGCCACCCGATGTTGTATGGTTGTGGGTGTGGTGCTGTCGAGAATCCCAAATGTTTGATGACCTATGCTGATATGAAGTTCTTATGGCTTCCTCTATCAACAGTAAAATGTAGCGGGGTCCCCTTCACCCACATATGTGAATGAAAAAGGTGCCCCCCCCTCTTCAGAATCTGTTGGTTCTTCTGTTCGAATTGTTGTAGTTGTGACAATAGCAGTGGGGTGTACGTCGATGATCTCTCTTCTATTAGTATTTTGAGAATCAAATTATGAATCAGGGTTCGACTCCTTGTCTTTTAGCTCAACCACCAATGATTATTTTGAGTGACATTCATTGGTTTTGTGCTAGGGGATTTTGTGGAAATCACACCATTTTCCAGTGTCCTTCTTCGTATTTTTGTGACCCTTCATTTCCTATGGATTGGACTGGTTTTTGTGATGTTGTTTGTTAGGGTCATCTTTATCATACTTTGGTTATTTCATATTTGCAGAACTGAACTCCTATTTGTTCTAGTGCTTAAACTTTTTCTCGATTTTAACAACATATCGATAAGTAGAACCAAGTGATGAGATGTCCAAAAAATCCATTTTAGTTTGGATGTATCTGTGTAGAGCCCCACGATATTTCAGAACCAAATGTCATTTGGAGTCTTTGATACCCATCTTGGTGCACAAGGTATGTAAGGTATTGGTGAACTTCGAAACTTCTTGGATCCTTTGTTTCCACAATTTGGTCCATCTCATGTACTCATCCTCATAGTTTCCAATAGGGTAATATTGTTCCTTTACCACACCAGCAAAAAATCCCAAGTGGGCTCGGCCCCATATATTCTAGAATCCTCTGTGGAAATTGTCTCTCAGTAAGCCAATGTTTGACATGGGGGAGAGGCTTAAGGAGTGTGAAGGTGATATTTTCCCTGTCGGAGAAATTATGAACATAGAAATAACCTTCTAGCAAATTTAACAATTTTTCTAAGGCATATGCATCTATTTGTCCTTCAAATATGGGAATATAAAAATTAAATTATACCTTGAAAGGCAAGGTACTTCCAAAGTGGCCGCTTGATGAAGACTTTTCTATTGTTATCGACAGGCATTGAAGGATCTGGATAAAATTCTCCATCATTTCATCCCTATGTCGCGTGAGTGCTTGCTCAAGCAACAAATTAATAGACTCGTCTGCTCTGTCATTTTTTTTTTCTTCTGCTATGGAGTTTTTCTTGGATGTGTGAGAGAGATTGTCTTCAAGAGAGACAATCTCTAGACCCAACTTGATATATTCGGACCTCATCGGGGACATGCACTGAAAAATGATCAAGAGTAGTCTGCTTTGATACCACTGATCTAGATTATTTTTGGCATGAAATGAGAGCGGAGATATAATAAAGAAATGTACTGAGATATCTGACAAATCCAATAATATAACAAAAAAGTATCAGATATGCAACCATAAACACATAGATACATTAATACACAATTTTCTATGAATGAGAAAAAAATGTACAAAGATTGTAAAAACACATAGCGAAAGGCTCGCTAGAATGGTGGCAACTTCTCTATTAGAAGAGATGTGTCTACTACTCCCATTCACAAGAAGATAATTTTACAATGAGGCTCCAAAGGCCTTTTTATCATAAAGAAAATCCAAAACCCTAACCCCGGAAGATAAAAATCCAACAATTTTGTGGACCCCATTTTGGGTAGTTTGGTGTATCAACTTCCCGAAGGCATAACTTTGGCATACAATACTTTTTTGGGGTGCACGATAGCTTGTTCGAAAGGTATCATTGAGGAGATCAATTTTGGTAGCTCAATCATTGGCTTCATCTATCATTGAGAAGCATGATCCCGAAAAACCTTCATTTAGGCCCTCAAAATGGCCTCGGAAGTAAAAAACTGCTAAAAATAGTAAATTACCAAAATTGCCAGAAAATTGTTTTGAGCCAGTTGGAAAAGGTGGATGGCCACTGATATCCACCTGGATCATGGATTCCCCTTTATCCCATAATTATTAGTTTTGAAGGCCTCCACAATTGTGATATCCTCTCTTTCCCTCATCAAATTGAATTGTTTGAATCTTTGGAATTAATAATCATCTTTCATGGAAAGGTGAAATTGATACTTTGGTGAAAGATATCATATGTAATTTATGAAATTCAAAATTTTAGTGTTTTCAAATGTGCAAATGACTTATTCATAGCAGTGAGTATAGAGGGCTGAGTGTTTTTGGAATGTTTCATGTAAATGAATTTTTTCAGTGTTTCATGGAAACCTGCACAAGAGATCTAGCTAAAGCATACACAAACAAAGATTATCAAGAAAAGGAAGAGAGATACACAATGAAGAATGAGAATCAATGAATATTATGATATAATCAATGAGTGAGTGATATTCACTCATATAGGCAATGACATCCTATAATTAGGAATGCATGCATAATAGTGATGGTCTAAGATTAGAAAGTCTAAAATAGAACTAGTCAGTTAACTCCCAATGAACTAGTGTTACTCCCACTGAACTAGTGTGCTGAAAATAGAAATTTCTCCAACAAATTTAAAATATGTTTTTGTTGTGAATTTTCATGAACCTGTGTTGTTAGGTTCCATAAAGAATTTAATTGTTTCATTAAATGAAAGGGAAAAATTATATCTATAAATTGGTTCAGATAATTCTATTGCAAATTATTCAATTTCTCATTAATTCTTGTGACCTTGTTCATTTTTCCTTCCAGATTTTGAACTTTACCCTATGAAAATTTCTATCTGGCCTTATTTTGAATTGTTGACCTATCTTGCCCAATTCTTTCCCTTGGTTTACTTCCTAAGTTTTCATTGAATTTTTTTTTTTTTTTCTGGTGATGTTCATGATGTATACTTTGTTGTTGGGATTCTAAGCTTATATTTCAATTTGCTTCCCCTTTTAATGGATGACATAGTTTTATTTTGACTTTTGTCTTAGTTCATTTTATTTAGTATATTTATTTTTATTTGTACATAATTTTACTCCCTTATTTTCTTAATTATTCAATCATGGTAGTGGTTTATTCTCTTATTCCATCGAGTATGAATGATAGAATTGTTGGATTGGTCAGGATTAATAATCAAAGAAGCAGTGAATATATCAGTATTGGAACAAGCATCTTGACTTGATATCAGTTTGATTTACCATTGTTCCTCATAATCTTGTTGATTTTGATTTCCAGATTACGTACTTGGTCATAAAATTATTCGTGTTGGGTTTAGTTTGTATGGAAAGTTTATCTAGTGAAGCTTTTGCCCATATTTTAATTTTTGGAGTTGGAAGGTAAATTATTTGTAAATATCATTCATACTCTACTTCTTTCCCAATTTATTCCATGTTGCTATGTTCCTTGACTATTGTTCAATTTGGTTTTATTTTACATGGATGAGAAACATTTTCATTTTTGGGTTTCTTTTAGTTTAGTTTTATTTTCTTTTTCATGATTTGGTTTTATTTTGTTTTTAAACTTAGAACTTTGCTTCTTGTATATATTGTTTTCGCCTCTTATTTTGAATGTTGGTGTTTGTTGGGATGATTTGACTCCTTTGTTTGACTTGAGGACTAATCTTTGAGTTTGAGTGTGGGGTAGGTCCAACTCTTGTCATACGATGAATACATTCTTACAAGTCTTGGAATTCATGGGTTGGTCTATCTGAAAAAACCTTCATGAAGTTATTAGTTGAGGATAATGACGGATAGTTGTGGTGGAATACATGTTATTACTAAGCATACCACGATAATCCGCCCATAAAGGAAAGTATCTATATGTTGTTTTCTTTGATCTCCATCCATACTACATTTATAAGATCTCTACTACTATGATGGTTTTTGTGGAGATATTTGGTTTAAAATTAAATGCATAGAATCTACTTAGAAAATCAAAGAAAATCTCATATCATCTCACGTTCTTTACACCAACATGCACATGCAATAATTATATACAAATATAAAATGGTGAGAATAATTTAAAATAAAAATGAATTTAAAGCATTATTAATAGTGTGGGTTGTGCAAGTAAACCCATATAGGTTATGGATTCTTGATGGTATCAGGGTCGTGCTTGTATGATATTGAGGAAACTTTGTCAGGGCTATGGACATTCTCTAGTAGTTAAGAAATGTTGAGAAAAAGAGAGAAAAGTAATACACTTTATGTACATGATTGCTTGTTATAAAAAGTCAAAAACCATGGTTAAAGGAAATCCAATTATAAGTTTGTAGATACTTAAATAAATTACCTTGTTAATTATCTCTTTGAAAAGGGTATGTTAGGTGGAAAGTACTTGAAATATTGGGTTAGATCTTTTTAAAATTTGGCATCGTTGTGGTACACATAACATTTGGAAAATTTCCTTTAGTTTATGAGCTTATCCTTAACATTTAGATTGGGAGTAAAGGCCCTAGAGTTCTGTTGACAGAGATAATTGGTTCTTCTAGTGTGTTGTCATTTGTTGTGGCCACAACAACCCCTCTTTTATTTTACTTTTATAAGGAAAAGGAAAGGCCCCCTACCAAAATTTGAGCTCTAATGCCTAATTGATGCAGGAGCATCGCCCACGTCAAGCGAGCCAGCGCGGAAGTGGAGGACAGCTGGACAAGCCAGTAAATTTCTTTTTTAATTTCACTTTAGGATTGTTGCGCAAGTCTTTAATGAAGCCATTCAAGAGAAGGCACACTTGTATATTGTAATGGACCTTGAGCAGATAGCTCTCGTCCTTAAATATATAGTTGGCATTTAATAGATTTAATACTGTTAGATAGGAATTTAATTCTAGATTTGATAGCTTAGAATCCAAGAGGGAAAATGGATATAGACACCCTCATTGTATCATTGTAACATTAGCATGAGCTAGAGCATTCAGAAGAGAAGAGAATGCAGAGAATTGTATGAAGAACCACCATGTACAGATATTTGAATTAATAGAAGAAAGCTTTGATTCAATTTCATGGTTTGTGTCGTTTCTCTGTGTATTGATGTTATGCTCATGAATGTTTGCTTATGGTTATACATTTTCTTTTATATGCTATGTATATGATTTCATGTTTGAGTTGAAGTCTGAGAGGAAGTGAAGGGATGAGTTTCAATTGTTTCTCTAATTGAGCCAAGGGATTCCTGCAAGGAGTGCAGTCGAATTGTCCGCAAGGAGTGCGTTGAAAGAAGGGTTCAATCAAGAGTTAGTTTTTTCTCTCATCTCGGAAGTGCAGGGGCACAGTACCATGCAAGGAGTGTGTAGGCTAGGGAGAAGTCTCAGAGTTGTGATTCTGAATAAGGAACTGAAAGACTGCTGCTACAGGAGTGCGCAGAGTCGAGTGACTTCAACACTTCGACGTTGTTGAAGATTTTCCACAAGGAGTGCATGCAAGGGTTTCTTTCTGAGGGTTTGAAAGTCGTGGGAAAATATCAGGAGGGATAAGGCCTTTGAATTTGTCGAAGGACAACATAGAGGAGTTGTGTCGCAGAGGTTGGCAAGAAGCATCGTAAGCTATGCGCAGGTGGACGAGTTCTACGAAGGCATACTTAGTTTATTTCACAGGAATAGCTAAGTGCAGAAAGGATAGACTGTCAGTATTCTCCATGGAGAATCCGCGAGTTCCTGTGAGTCATCAGATCTCACAGAGGTGCCAGGGAGTTACAGCGCAGCGTGGAAGGGTTCAAGGCTCGGGACAAGACCGGGCATTGATTCAAGTAGACCAGGGTCGTTGGATCAATCGTGAGATCGCCTATCGGGGGTTCACGAGAAAAGAGTTGAAGGTTTGGCCACGGGAATCACGATATTGTGATACGCGATACCCCGATGGTTGTGTAGATAGTGTGGGCCATAGGGAGTTAGAGAAGTGGAATATAGGTGGCAAGAAGTCATCGGGATCTCACCGCGAGAAGTCCCGGATATTTGGTGTTAGGATTCGCGATCCCGCGAAGTCCCAAGTCTCGATGAAATAAGGGACCGTTGAAAAGTCAGCTCGCGGGCATATCAGAATTTCGGCACATCGGGTATCGGGGGTTGGAAAACCGAGGGTTTGGTGTCATGAGTAGCGAAGTTGAAATAGAGTGAAGCCCCGATAGCGGAGAGAGGAAGTCAGCATTGATTGACATATCGGGTCTCGAGGATCCGAGAGTATAACGCTCGACCTTCGAACTTGCGAAGCTGCGAGTTCCGATCCTCTGAGTGCAGAAAGAGGGATCGCGAGAAGAGAATTGTGGGTGCAGATTTCCCGACAGGGAAATAGAAGAACCTTGGAGTTCTTCGGGCAGAGAAAGAAGAAGATCCTGTGAGAGCGCGTGGACCTTCCGACCTGCGGGTGGTTGAAGGGGCCACGTTTCCATCAAAGTGGTATCAGAGCAGGAATATTTATTTTCTTTTTGTAGCAGAGAAAGAAGAGAATTCACCATGTCGTCGAGAAGAGAAAGACAGTCACCTGATCCAGAAGACAGGGAGGTGCGAAGAAGAGGCAGGCAAGTAGCCAATCTAGAAATGGAGAGGCAGATGTGTGATCTCCGAGCAAGACTCGAGGACATGGAGACAGCGCAAAGACAGACAGCTAGTGCAGGGGATCTCAGTGATTCCGAAAGCGAGATAGAGGATGAACGAGAGGAGGAAGTTGCAGCTGAAGATGCATCAACTGAGCGTTTGATTAAATCCATTTCCAGGATGGGTGCGAAGGCGAAAATGGACATTCCAGTCTATGAGGGAAATCTGGATGCAGAGGAGCTACTAGATTGGATTAGAGCTCTAGACACATACTTCGAATATGAAGATGTGGAAGAATACAAGAAAGTCAAGCATGTTGTTACGCGCTTGAAAGGACATGCAGCATTGTGGTGGGATGAGCTTCAAGCTGACAGACGCTGCAAAGGCAAGTAGAAGATTAAGAGTTGGGATAGAATGATTGCGAAGATGAAGGCAAAGTTCATCCCAAGAGACTACCAAATTTTTCTGTTCAGGAGAATGTAGAACCTGAGACAGAAGTTGATGACAGTGAAAGAATACACTGAAGAATTCTATCGATTAAACATCAGAGCAGGTCATCGGGAGAGCGATGATGAGAAAGTTTCCAGATATCTGAATGGTCTGAGATACAACATTCAGGATGAATTGAGCATGCTAACCATCCGAACGGTGGAAGATGCTTACAAATTGGCTCTAAAAGCTGAGGAGAACTTGAGTCGTAAGAAAGGACAAAGAGGCCAAGGCAGAAGTCATCCCAGAGGCAAAGAAGTTGTCCAGGACAAATACCAGAATCCCAAAGAGGAATCGAAGAAACCTCAGAGTAAGGTCGAAAGAGGTGGAACCTCACAGCGACAACCATATGTTGAGCAGAGAGGACAACATACAGAACAGAGTGGAGGATATGCTGATGGAAATACTTTTCCTCGTACCAGGGGTAGAGGAAGAGGCCGAGGTGGAGTAATCACATGCTTCACATGTGGAAAGAATGGGCACAAGTCATACGAGTGTCCAGAAAAAAAGAAGGACATTGGAGAAGCTCACATCACAGAAGTGCAGAGGCGTGATGTTGAGGTCAAAGACGTTGAAGGCAGAAGATCACTTATGATGCAAAAATTCCTTTTGACACCCGAGAAAGAGGTGGAAAGCTCAGTCCAAAGGACCAGACTGTTCAGGACTGCTTGCAAGACCAAGGACAGGGTGTGCAAGGTCATTGTTGATAGCGGTAGCATGGATAATCTCATTTCAACCGAGATGGTAGAGAAACTGGAGCTGGAGACGACTGATCATCCGAGCCCATATAGAGTTTCGTGGCTACAAAAATGACACCAGGTAACTGTTACTAAACAATGCTTGGTCGAATTCAAAATAGGTGGATATAATGATAAGATTTTTTGTGATGTTATTCCCATGGTTTTTTGTCATCTATTGCTGGGTAGACCATGGCAATATGAAAGAAATGTTATTCATGATGGGAGAATGAACACATATACCCTGGAGAAAAATGGGAGAATGAACACATATACCCTGGAGAAAAATGGGAGAATGAACACATATACCCTGGAGAAAAATGGGAGAACCCATATGTTGCTTCCGATAAAGGATAAGGAGGTAAATCCAGAGGTAAGAAACACAGTACTTCTCATGAGTGGGAAGGAACTTCTTACAGAGGTGAAGAAGAAGGAAGATCCACAATTCTTTGTGGTCAGGAAACCGAGGATTGTTCTGACTAGCACCAGAGTGGATGATCTACCAGAAGAAGTTCAGGAACTACTAGAAGAGTTCGTTGACATCATAGTGGACGAATTACCTCGTTCATTTCCACCAATGAGAAGTGTGAGTCATCATATAGATCCCATACTGGGAGCTAGTTTGTCGAACAAAGCCGCGTATAGATTGACGCCGCAAGAAAATGAAGAGGTTAAGAAGCATGTCCAGGATTTGATGGACAAAGGGTTGGTCAGAGAGAGCTTGAGTCCATGTGTTGTTCCAACAGTACTCAGTCACAAGAAAGACAGAGGCTGGAGGATGTGCACCGATTCAAGAGCGATCAACAAGATAACCATCAGGTACAGGTTCCCATTGCCAAGAATGGATGATCTGATGGATTGCCTGAGTGGGGCAAGGTATTTTTCAAAGATAGATTTGAAAAGCGGATACCACCAGATTCGCATGAGGGAAGGCGATGAGTGGAAGACAGCCTTCAAGACAAACGAAGGTTTATATGAATGGCTAGTCATGCCATTTGGTTTGACAAATGCACCGAGTACATTTATGAGGTTAATGAGTGAAGTCTTGAGGGAGTTCATAGGGAAGTTCGTCATTGTGTATTTGGATGACATACTGATTTACAACAAGTCAGTGGCTGAACACTTGAAGCATTTGGCTATTGTGATGAAGAAGCTACAACAGGAGAAGTTGTTGATTAATATGAAGAAGTCCTCATTTATGAAGATAGAGCTCATTTACTTGGGTTTTGTTGTTTCGGCTAATGGGTTGAGAATGGACTCAGATAAAGTGGAGGTCATTAAGAATTAGCCATCACCAAGAAATGTGTTCGAGGTGAGAAGTTTTCATGGTTTAGATAGTTTCTACCAAAAATTCATCAGGAATTTCAATGGGATTAGTGCAGCGATGATGGATACAGTGAAGAAGCGGCATAAGTCTTTTCACTGGAAAACTAAGGCTGAAAAGAGTTTCGACCTGTTGAAACGGAAGATCACAGAACAACCGGTTTTGGTGTTGCCGGATTTCCTGAAGACATTTAAGGTGAAATGTGACTTAAGTGGGTTTTCCATAGGAGCGTTCTTGAGTCAGGAAGACAGGACGGTTGCATATTTTAGTGAGAAGCTGGATGAGGCAAAACTGAAATACTCCACGTATGATAAAGAATTATATGCTATCATACAGGCGCTGAAAAATTGGAGGCATTACTTAATCCCAAAAGAATTTGTGTTGTATAGTGACAACCATGCATTACAGTTTGTGACTCAACATGAGAAGTTGAATCAGAAACATGCAAAAAGGGTAGAGTATATGCAGAATTTCACGTTTGTGATTAAGCATATTTCGGGTACTACTAACAAAGTGGCTGATTCTTTGAGCAGGAAATGTTTGTTGCTGCAAGAGTTCTGAGTCAAAACATTGGGTTTTGATAATCTCAGGGACATATACGCAGAAGATGCAGATTTTGCAGAAGCGTATGAAGCAGCTGAGAATCCAGTTCTCAGAGACAGAATCCCTTGGATAGATTATATGATCCAGGAAGGATTGTTGTTCAGAGGCAATCAACTGTGTATTCTGAAATGCTCCATGAGGGAGAGCTTGTTGAAGGAGAAACACAGTGGTGGCTTAGCAGGACATTTTGGCCATGACAAAACATTCAAGAAGCTGAATGAGTCATATTTTTGGCCGGGGATATGAGCAGATGTCAAGAGGTTTGTTGACAAATGCATAATTTGCCAGCATTCGAAAGGGAGAAAGTAGAATGCAGGTTTTTATCAGCCATTGCCCATACCAAAGAGGCAATGGGAGGCGATAAGCATGGATTTTGTATTGGGGTTGCCAAGGACACAAAGAGGTGTAGATTCCATCTTTGTGGTCGTCGACAGATTTTCGAAAATGGCACATTTTATCCCATGCCAGAAAACCAATGATGCGACACATATCGCAAATCTCTTTTTCAAAGAGGTCAT
This sequence comes from Picea engelmannii, assembly GCA_009831015.1. Lineage (NCBI taxonomy): Eukaryota > Viridiplantae > Streptophyta > Pinopsida > Pinales > Pinaceae > Picea > Picea engelmannii. The sequence continues at coordinate 222,894 of ML786427.1, forward strand.
TCGACTTCATGTGTTGCCGAAAAGCATAGTTTCGGATAGAGACACAAAATTCATAGGGAATTTTTGGAGGACCTTATGGAAAAAGATGGGAACTAATTTGATGTTTAGTTTTGCTTATCATCCTCAGACAGATGGACAGACAGAGGTGGTGAACAAGAGTCTAGGAGACTTGCTGAGAAGCTTGGTGACAGAGCACCACAGCAGTTGGGACAACATATTGCCACAGACAAAGTTTGCATACAACGATTCAGTGAATCAGAGCACGGGAAAGAGTCCATTTCAGGTTGTATATGGGATGCAGCTAAGGGGAGTATCGGAATTGAGGGATTCAGAATAAACTTCTACTAGCAGTGCTAGTGCAGAGGAATTTGTTGAGGCGATGAAAGAACTTCATAGTAAGGTGAAGCAGCGACTGCAAGACTCAAATAAGGGGTATAAGCGCAGAGAAGATCAGCATCGGAGACAACTTCAGTTTGAAGTTGGTGATCTATTTCTCGCACATCTGAGAAAAGAAAGGTTCCCAAGGGGAACATACAATAAACTCAATATGAAGAAAATCAGGCCATGCAAGGTCTTGAGAAAATTAGGAGAAAATGCATATGAGATCGAGTTGTCGGATGGCATCGGAATATCTTTGATATTCAATATTGCAGATTTATACCCGTACAAGGCTGGAGAAGCAGAGACTGGAGTCGAGGAGCCAGTGATCTAGTGGATGAAACAATTGCCAGTTTCAGAAAAGCCACAGATGGAATGCATACTGAACAAGAGAGTGGGTAAGAAGACCCGAAGAAAGGAATGCTTCGAGTATCTGGTCAAGTGGAAGAATCATCCAGTTGAAGATGCCAACTGGGAGATAGAAGAAGTGATACAGAAGCATGGACAGACCGTGCAGGAGCTCATGGACAGGGGCCCATGAATTTTTTCAAGCGAGGGAGTATGATGCAGGAGCATCACCCACGTCAAGCGAACCAGCGTGGAAGCGGAGGATAGCTGGACAAGCCAGTAAATTTCTTTTTGAATTTCACTTTGGGATTGTTGCGCAAGTCTTTAATGAAGCCATTCAAGAGAAGGCACACTTGTATATTGTAATGGACCTTGAGCGGATAACTCTCATCCTTAGGTATATAGTTGGCATTTAATATATTTAATGTTGTTAAATAGGAATTTAATTCTAGATTTGATAGCTTAAAATCCAAGAGGGAAAATGGATATAGACACCCTCATTGTATCATTGTAACATTAGCCTGAGCTAGAGCATTCAGAAGAGAAGAGCACACAGAGAATTGTATGAAGAACCACCATGTACAAATATTTGAATTAATAGAAGAAATCTTTGATTCAATTTCATGGTTTGTGTCGTTTCTTTGTGTATTGATGTTATGATCATGAATGTTTGCTTCCGGTTATACATTTTATTTTATATGATATGTATATGATTTCATGTTTGAGTTGAAGTATGAGAGGAAGTGAAGGGATGAGTTTCAATTGTTTCTCTAATTGAGCCAAGGGATTCCTGCAAGGAATGCAGTCGAATTGTCCGCAAGGAGTGCGTTGACAGAAGGGTTCAATCAAGAGTTAGTTTTTTCTCTCATCTCGGAAGTGAAGGGGCACAGTACCATGCAAGGAGTGCGCAGGACAGGGAGAAGTCTCAGAGTTGCGATTGTGAGTAAGGAACTGAAAGACTGTTGCTGCAGGAGTGCGCAGATTCGAGTGACTTCAACACTTTGACATTGTTAAAGATTTTCCGCAAGGAGTGTGTGCAAGGGTTTGTCTTTGAGGGTTTGAAAGTCGTGGGAAAATCTCAGGAGGGATAAGGCCTTTGAATTTGTCTAAGGACAGCATAGAGGAGTTTTTTCGCAGAGGTTGGCAAGAAGCGTCATAAGCTACGCACAGGTGGACGAGTTCTACGAAGGCGTACTTAGTTTATTTCACAGGAATAGCTAAGTGCAAAAAGGATAGACGGCCGGTATTCTCCGTGGAGAATCCGCGAGTTCCTGTGAGTCGTCAGATCTCGCAGAGGTGCTAGGGAGTTACAACACAGTGTGGAAGGGTTCAAGGCTCGGGACAGACCAGGCGTTGATTCAAGCAGACCAGGGTCATTGGATCAATCGAGAGATCGCCTATCGAGGGTTCGCAAGAAAAGAGTCGAAGGTTTGGCCACGGGAATCGTGATATTGTGATACGTGATACCCCGATGGCTGCGTAGACAGTGTGGGCCACAAGGAGTTGGAGAAGTGGAATACAGGTGGCAAGAAGTCATTGGGATCTCGCTGCGAGAAGTCCCGGATATTTGGTGTTAGGATTCGCGATCCCACAAAGTCCAAAGTCTCGGTGAAATAAGGGACCATTGAAAATTCATCTCGCGGGCATATCGAAATTTCAGCACATCGAGTATCGGGGGTTGGAAAACCGAGGGTTTGGTGTCGCGAGTAGCGAAGTCGCGATAGAGCGAAGCCCCGATAGCGGAGAGAGGAAGTCATCACTGATTGACATATCGGGTCTCGGGGATCCGAGAGTATAGCACTCGACCTTCGAACTTGCGAAGCTGCGAGTTCCGATCCTCCGAGTGCAGAAAGGGGGATCATGAGAAGAGAACTGTGGGTGCAGATTTCCCGATAGGGAAATAGAATAACCCTGGAGTTCTTTAGGAAGAGAAAGAAGAAGATCCTGTGAGAGCGCGTGGACCTTCCGACCTACGGGTGGTTGAAGGGGTTGCATTTCCGTCACTAATCCATAGCTACTATGATCCTAATGAATATTATTTACCTACCTTGATAGGGGTTAGGGGTTTATATATTTATTCATTGTTTTCCTTTGAGGTTTTTGTGACCAATAATATCTTTGATATTGTACTTCCATATGTTCTTCATTATACCTTTGATTGATGGTGCTTCTTTGATCATTGTGTGATGAGGATGACAAGTTGTCTTTTGAACCTTTTGGATTAATTGGTTTTAATGGATTTGAAGGTATTTGTTGATTTTATTTGATTAAAGTGTTGAATGCTCTATTTTATGACTTAAAAATAATTTTCTTTTAAGGATCGGTTGTTTCTTTGTCCATTGTCTTTTACTATGATCTCACTATGTTATTGAGAAGTGAATGATTGTATTGAATGAAGAGCATATTATTACTTTGAATCATGTACCTTATATCCTCATATTCATGCTCAAGTTCTCACATGTTAATTATATGCCACAGTTTAAAATCCATAAGTAGAATCAAAGGATATTTAATCTTTTCCATGAATTTGAGATATTATTTTTTAATAGATGCAAGCAAGAAAAAAAATTCTACATATATTTCATGACATTTGTTTACAACGTTAGATTGTTCATAAAAATCCAAGATCATAGATGGTTTCTTAAAAGAAAATCCTTCTTTTCATTTCCTCATTTTTAAAAAGCTCGGCTATCTTTCATAAATTTGTTAGTAAAATGGAAAGGGGAAAGAATGTAGATTTTATAATGTAATAGAGAGTACTTATTCTTTATATAAAGAAGTCTATTATTTATGTCCTTGTAATGACAAGGTTTCAAAGTTCTTTCTGATGCAAGATACTTATGTTGTTACAACTCCTCAAGAGAATCATGGAAAAAGAGAAGAAAAATCTTGTGCACATTCAAGGAAGAATGATCATGTGCATTTCACCATAGAAGAAAGGAGAATCAAGAGCAGATCCTCCAAGTGTTTGAAGGATATGGAAACCCCATATTTTTCTATGCCTAAAAAAACATTTAAATCCCTATATGTGGATCATGTCTTAAGCCTCATGTCTTTATAAATTGAAAACCCAAAATATTCACCCATATAGATATTTCTTTAACTTAGTCTCTCAAATCATCTGAATCCTAGATTTCTAGGTGCGAAAACTTGATCAAGAAGTGAAATATTGACCTGGACTCAAAACTAAGCCTCATTTTTGTTTACAGCATCTGTATTTCATCATATTTTTTTTCTTTTCCACTTTTATTTTATTTTCATTATTTTCATTATTTTTATTCTTGTCTTTAATTATTTATTTTTATTTCAAGTTATTTTTGTTTATTTCATTTATATTATATTATTTTATTTAACATAGTTATTTAAGTTTATTTTATATTTTGTGTTCATATTTTGAGTAAAAACATTATCACGGGTTCAAAACTCCATACTTATTCTAAATCCACATACAAACTAGAATGGGAAGGAAAAAAAATATAGATGACTTGGAATCACTTCTCATAATACATGTGGGATAAATGATTAAGCATATAAGATCAATGGTTGAGACTAACCATGAGATGAGATGGATAGTTGATGAGTGCTAACTTCATAGGGACATATCTTAAGTTTCAAGAGGCCAAATTCCACATGAGATGGCTCATTGGAAATTCGAAGGAGTGAAGAAAATGTTGTTAGAAGTATTGTTTCCAAATTGACAATAGAATCACCCAAAAAAATAGAGAAAATAGAAGGCACCAATTTTCTTGGCTATTGACTGTGAGTTTCATAGAGTTTTTGAGATACCTACACAAAAGATCTAGCTAACAATGAAACATACATAGCTTGCAATAGTGGATGAAAAGAAGAAAAAAAATGGAGAAAATAATGAAAGAATTTATATTATCTATATTCCACACTCAAAGAGTGAATCATTTACAATAGATATATGCTACATTTGTAAATAATGTGCCATAGAAGTGATCTAGAAAGATATAGACACTCACTGACAGAACCGAAGTAATCTGCCACCTAGTCCTAGTTAAATTATCCATGAGATCATTAGTTAACTGAGTCACATGTGTGGAATTGAGAGAAACAAATTCAAAGGTTGGTGATAAAACTGAGGTTTCCATGCATGAGTGACTTACACTAGTCTAACTGACTTCGAACTGAAGAGGAACACCTTATTTTGTAGGGGAATATTATCTAGAGAGAATATTCTCATCTAAGGAAGCGTTATCAACATTGGACTATCAGCCTTGGGAAAATAATTACCTAAGTGAGTGTGTAATATCTCCAACACCCCCTCTGAACACTTCTAGGTTGTAAATGATGAATGGATCCTAGCAACCAAGGTTGTGTTAGGTACACATTGTAGAATGCATCTAAGAATGAAACATTGAAAAAGTGAAGAAAGAGGGAAAACCTCATGGGAAAAACAAACCCCTCAAAGTACAATGTATCAAAAAATGAATAAGGAAAGATAGCTACTAAGAAGCTATGTCCTTAAATCTAAGGAGACTTTGCAAATGTGCAAGCTTATGGTCAATGAAGATTTTGTTGAAAAGGTAGATGTGTGTATGGATCTTATGAAGTAGATGCACCAGTGAGATTTCCACATATATCCATTTTATCTTATTGTAAAGAAGAAGATCCAAATCCCATACCATGTAAAGTTTGGATGAAACTTTGAAAATCATGCGGTCGTTTCCAGAAAAATGATGAAATTTTTTTGATTTTAAAATGCTCATAAATTCACTTCTCGGACTCCGTTTTAGATGATTTTGTATTTTGATATTGGGTATTTGTTAGAGAGGAATTCAAATATTCATTTTTTATTTCTTCAAAGTCTACTGAAAAAATGTCATAATTGAATTTGAAGTGTGCAACCCCTCGTTTGGCTGTTGAGATGCATACATGGGGTGTGGATGTGGCTTCTCAGATGCATGTATGGTGCATGAAATGGTTTATGCATATGGATCTTGATATACATGCATGATATCTTCCATATGCGATTTAGAAAAAAAAAATGAAATGGAGTAGACATCATCTCCAATGAATGGAACAAAAAGTTGTGCAGATACCTCTGTAGAAGGCTCTTCAAATTGAGAGGATTGATATTCCAGTGGCTTTTCTATGACCAATATCTTGTCAACATTTGGCATGAAATATTCCTTATTCCCAAATAGAACCTCCAATGTGTTCCCTAATTCATTTGGAGTTGAGTCTTGTGATTCATAATCTACTTGATGAAAGTTTTCAAGAGAAACAGATATGCAGATACATCCTATGGCCATATCTTGTTTATTGAGAAAGTGATTTTTCGCATCTACAGAATCGATATCTACTTCCATTTCCATGTTTATTTGGTATAATCCTTTATTTCTGAGAACAAGTAGAATATTTGGCTTACACTCCAAATAGTTATGAGGCATGAGAAGTATTGTCGACGAGTAAAACATAGATTCCATATTTATTGTTTCTTTGTTTAATCTCTAATACATGTAAAAGAGTGTTGGTGAAGATCCTTTTCACTGTTCTATGGCATCTGATACCATGTGTATTTTTTGATATTCCTACACAGAATATATAGCTAATAATGAAACATACACATTTTACAAATGGTGTGAAGATAAGACAAAAAATGGAGGAAAGAATGAAATAATTTCTATTAACCAATTGAGAGAAATGATACAATACAAGTGATATACTCTATATCATAGAAATAAATCACCATAATGGTCAACTAATGCACATTAGGAGTGTTCTAGAGAGATATTACACACACTAGCAGTCCCTAGAGAAAATTTCCATGTAGTCCTAGTTAACTGACCATGAGGTTGTGAGTTAACTAGCCAAACTAGAGTGAAATGAGGAGGATATCACTCACACATGTGGAATGCACCTTCTTGGTGATGATCCCAATGCAAGTGTGCATTACTGGTGATGATCACCAGGTTAGCATGCAAAACTTGGTGATAAAACCAAAGTTGACATGAAACACTTCACTCAACTAGTCTAACTGAATCGTAACTGAGAGTTGACTAGAGGGTATGTGGCACCCTTGTCTAGGGGATAATATATCAGTATAAGGGACCCTCAACATAGAGAAATAAAATTAGGAAAAGAAAATAATAGGTGTGTAATATCTCCAACAAATTGTTGCATAATTAATAACTCACGTTTCTGGAGGAAAAATGGGAAAATAAGAGCTCGCTGAAAAGACCAAGACTTAAGGAATAATATGATATAGTTTATTTTTCCTAATCGACATTAATAAATTTTCATATTTTATTAATACAACAAATATTTCATCTTTTAATCAAATATAAATGGATTTATATGTTTTCATTGTTGTCGCTTTCACACGACTACACAGGGAGCCAAACAGTTCCAATGAAGACATATATGTAGAAAAAGTGAAGAGTTTAAGAAGAGGAACACATGTAAATGCATGAGATAGAGAGGAATTAAGGAGTCTACAAGACGAACAATCCCAAGGGTAGTGATTGAAAAATGTTATAAATGCAATTTTTCCCCAGTAATAAGACGATGGCTAGAAAATCCATAATTGGGTCTTGTATAATTTTTTATCAGTATTGGGGACAGATTTTAATGCTCTTGGATTGTACTTGTATCTCAATCATATGAACAACTTGTATAAATCAATATAATTTCAACATGACTCAAGGTTTGTTCATTCAACAATGCATTTATGTTTTCATTTTAATGCTCTTGGATTGTACTTGTATCTCAATCATATGAACAACTTGTATAAATCAATATAATTTCAACATGACTCAAGGTTTGTTCATTCAACAATGCATTGATGTTTTGTTGTTTTCTGTAGATGTTTACAATTTGTCACTATTGTCAATTCTCTATGTGGGAAATATTTATGAATGGATTATGATCTCAATTGTAGGGACATATTATTTGTTATATACGTGTGTATGGGTATTCCAGAATAGTTTCTTATTAAGAAATATGAAATATTTATGTAATTGAAAATAAATACAACTTGTAATGATTTAATTGATGGAAAATATAGTTTATTCATTTTTCGCTACCAATTATGGAAAAGAATAATCAAAACTTGGATAGAAAAAGAAAATGGTTATAACCATGTAAAAATTAGAAGAAAATATGGAATAAAGGAAAAACCAAGGAATTTTTTTTATAAAATCTAACTCTAGTTTCACGAAAGGTTGTTGGAAAAAATGTAATAAAGGTTGTATACGTAATTGTCATTTTGAATATAATTTTGAAGACCTTTGGGGGATGAAAATAAAAAATTGGAGCTTGTACATTTATGTCATGGTTAAAGGAAGTATTAATGAGTTTATGTATTTAAAATATGGAATGGAGACTTGTATATTTTTATCAAGTTTAATAAAAGATTAAAGGTTGATGGCTTTTTCTTGGATATGATACAAAAGAACTATTTCTAAAGATTTAACAGAAGTAAAAGGTAATCCGTGACCATTTTACCTTATTCTGCAATTTTCTCAATTATTTTATCAAGTTCTATTCATTATTGACATTTCTTGATGAAATATGATGATTTTCTTGTGAAATTTATTGCAAGTACATACTCTATTATCATTTGTATGTCAAATTTCTTCTCATTCATGTTATTGGAATATGTAGTTTGACTTATGTTGGAGAGTAATGAATTCTTTATTGTTTTCTAGTAATGAAAAGCATGCATGTGATAATCTCTTTATTAGTGTTAGATTATATTAGATATAGGATTGCATTTGCATAATTAAATAGGACTGCATTTAGGATTGGTATGGTACTTGTCCAAGAAGGCAATGCACAAAAATAGCATTCCCTATATTATCTTAGAAAAGTCCTTGATGGTCCAGAGCTTTTATATTCGCATGTGAAAAGGTTGGAATTGGAAGTTTTGCATGTTTTCCAATGTTCACAACATTATATAATCTTACAGAACACCAACATTATTTCTGACTCCAACCCAATGCAACACATATTCAACATTCAAATCATTGGGGGAAAATACTCTAAGTGTATTGTCATCTCACAAAAGTTTTACTTGAAGTTTGCTTCTTCCAATTCCAAGAAATATTTATATTTTATTTAGTTGATGTCTGAAGTTCCCTGAGTTGATGATGAACCTATGGCTAATGACTCATTGCCTGATGATTTCTTAGTCCTCACTAACTCGTCCAACCCTTGGTATGGGTATTTCCTTGTATATCTCAAAAACAAACAATTATATCCTCAATTATCCCATGATGAGCATTGACGCATATGCCATCGGGTTAGAAAATACATTATCATCGATGACATGATTTGATTCTACGTTAATTTCTTGTAAATGAGGAATTTGAGCGAGCTATCAACGAATTCCTTGCTAGAGCATGCAGTGATCATCTCTTTGGGTTGACCACTACCCAAAAGATTGTGTGTGCTAGATACTTTTGGCTCATGATCATCAAAGATTATATGCATGCAATCTAGAAGTGTCACCCTAGTCAACTCTTTACTCGAAAAATGCACACTCATCCTGACCCATTACATCCTGTGGTTTTTGTTCATCCTTTTTCCAAATAGGTGATTGATTTTATGACATGAAATCCTACCTCAGCTAATGACCATGGCTACATAAGCATGGATATTGACTACCTCACCAAGTGTATCAAGGGATTTCCTTCCTTTTCTAATGTAAATGCATCACCACCACTTTATTTTTATTCAGTAAAATTATTTTTAGGTTCAATGTTTCTAAGACTATTGTGGCGAACCATGGGTCCCATTTTTGCAACAAGATGATGACCGAATTAGTTTCTATGTTGGCTTTTAGTCATGAGAACTCAACACCCTATTATACTCAATAAAATGGTCAAGTCAAAGATATCAATCATATGTAACGAAAACCATGATCGAGAGGATGCTAGGAAAATTCAATACTAACTAGAATATCATTCTATTTTCAAAATTATGTTCCTACCTAACCTTAGCTAAGACTTCCATTGGGTTTACACCATTTCATCTTGTTTATGGTCTGGAGGAATTCCTACCAATTGAGTGTGAAATTATGTCATTAAAACTAGCCATGGAACTCTTTTCCAACACCTCCATTGAGGAAGAACGTCTCTTGTACTTGGCCCATCTTAATGAACAATGTCGTGATGTTTCATTGGTAAATGAGACTCATAAGAAGCATGTGAAATACCAATATGACAAATTGGTCCGACCTCATGTATTTTCAAAGGGTGACCTAGTTTTAGTCTATGACCAAGACCATGACACATTAGGAGTAGGTAAATTTGAACCCCTCTGGCATGGTCCTTACAATGTTAAACATGTCTTAGAAAAAGGGTCCTACAAGTTAGTTCACTATGATTTCTCCCCTCTTTCAGAGCCTTGCAATGGGATCTACCCAAAAAATTATTATTCCTAGGCCATTTGACTGCATGATGCTTTATACATAGTGTATTTTTAGATTTTTGTTTGGTATACATTTTTATTTTGTTTGTTGCTTGTCTCGGTTCCATGTTTATCATGATTTATACCTTATTTACAAATGTCAACACCCATCTCGGTGTACATAGGATTCACAGATAGTGCCAACCATAGTAATCAAAAAATGGATTTTCCTACTTGGGTGATTTTCTCACCCACCGACCAACTGGCAAGTTTAGGAGGCATTTACCTTGGTATTGCAACCAATAACATTGCATAGCATAGTGCAGTCATCGGGATCTTCTATGAGGCTCTTTCTCTAGGAATTTGTAGGTTATTTGTTAGGATGGACACCTAACTAGTGGTATCAAAGTTGAATCATGCATATCTCCTCTGAAATCATGTGTTCCTTCACAATTATATGAGGGTTCTTCTTATTTAAAGGTACTCTTATTCAATTAATTACCAACATATTACAGTAGGGTCTAATGCATTGGTTGATATGTTGGATAATTATGTATTAGATTGGAATTTGTCACATTTTTCCATATTTTGGAGACATCCACTAAAATTTAGGTATGTATCTCAAACCGACATCTAGGGATAGGATTTTCACTGCATCACCATATTGCATTATTAACCATCCATTTTACCATAAAAAATCGTTAGGTTCAATCCCATCAGGTTGTAACATTAGCCACTTTTTTTTTAACATTAAAACTTGAATGATAGTGTCTACCCTTCACGGGCACCCTAGTTAGCACCATGATTTCCATTTGGTGCCCATGTTTTTATTTCTTGTAGGCCCGAGAGCTCACATTGATACATTACATGACTTGATTGAACCTCATT
>ML786427.1:233939-280169 GCA_009831015.1 Picea engelmannii
TATGCTAGCATATGCATTTACTGCTCATGTATTAATGCCTACTATTGCAATGCTTTTTTCCTTCATCCTTCTCACTACCATTTCAATCAGTATTGACCTATTTCTTATGCATTCTCTTTCCTCTATTTTGTGACCCTATACCCATGGAGAGAACCACTGCTATGAGTGCACCTCAATTGCTAGTACCAGTCTACATTCATTTTTCTAAGTTCAGTTCCTTGTGCTTGGAACATAGAAGCATGTTGTTAAGCCACTCATTTTTTCTAGGTGAGCTAACTTTTAACTCTTTTTCATTCTCGTTAAAACATGAAAAAACATCGGACAAGCAAATTTTTAACACTTTGTCGTGCTCGGTAAACAATGAAAAATACGCCCGATGAGAAAAATTTTAACTCTTTTTCGTGCTCATTAAACCATGAAAAATGCACTTGACGAGTGTAATTTTATGTAACATCTATGTTATAATATCTAGTTTAATTAATGTTTAATGTAGATATAATGTGTGGCTATGGACAAGCGATGTATATGCGAAATGTATTTCTGAATTTTAATAATAAAATGTGATTCTAGCTGCTAAGGGGATATGAATAGAGATAGGAGATGAATCAATCCACAAGAGAGAGGAGGTTCTGGGAGAATGTCTAAGGGAGGGTTCTAAGGGGAAATTGCCCATGTCTATTAATTCCACCCACATTCTTGAAAATTTATTATCATTATGTATTAAACTTTATTTCTTGATTGAGTGTCCCCAAAGCCAGTGATTGAATGCATGTAAGTGGGTGGGTGTGAAAAAGGGTGCCACCTATTTCAATTTCCACTAGTTTGGCGGAACAGGTGGTGGTCTTGGGACTTTGAACTAATATGTACAGTGACAATTGTTTTTTGAAGAAATATCAATTTTTTATTTACTAAAAAAAAAGTATGCATTGTTTCCTATTTAATGAGGTCGATGATATAATGTTTATTATGATTATGTTTGATAGAAATTTCGCTCACTTGCTTATTAGGGTTATGACTTCATATATATATATATATATATAAGCTATTTGTTTAATAAATACAAAAGTATATTCTTTCCATGTAATTTTAATAAGTCAAACATGAAAACAACGTTTTCCATTTAGGGTTTTATAGTTTTATAATATATGTATAGGGTTTGTTCTTTCTTTCAATTGCAAAGAAAATAGTTGTTATCTTACATAAAGTAAAAGAATTTACTACAACAACACATATTCCAAGAATATCCTATTATCATTAGTAAAGTGTACCATGAATAAAGTTTGGATATTGTTAATACATATATAACTCTTGTATTAGTTTGATGCATAAAAAGAATAGTTTTTTTTTTCTTCACAATATTTAAATAAACTTGTGATTGCTTCATAAAAGGGTTTCGATTTTACCCAAGAAAATAATTGTATCAGAACTTCTTTTTCTGAATTCAAAATGGTTTGATCTAATAAACAAAATAATTTTTGCAATAAATTATGATAAATAAACCGAACTCTTTAGAACTAATTTTTTTTGTATCTCAAAGAAGATATTTTTCATTTGTTTTTATTCACTGTGTTCAAAATCATAATTAAATTTTTTCTACTTAAAACAAGAAATAGGAATTTTCTTGCTTATTTTCTGCAATACCTTTTGTCTACATTCTTCTTTAAATGAATGATAAATTGACTCTCTTCAGATACTATTTACACAACTTACTTCTCTACTTAATCCAGAGTATAAAGTTTTTAATTAAATATTAATGTAGCTATGTTTTTACCATTAATACCATAATTAAAAAATATATATAGAAACATATCTGAGTCAAGAAGAAATATTGGGGACAAATTGAGGGGAGAATCCAGTTCTTCCCTACCATAGACTAGAGCAGCCAAACTAATTTCTCTTATAACCCCTGATCCTAATTTTTTATTCCATAGGAACTGAAAAATTTCAATAACCTTCTCTAGGTAAATTTCAGAACCTAACTCGTTCTCAGAACCATCAATTTGAATCCATGCACAAGTACTCAGTAGCATCATGCCTCCTTTATACTTGTCTCTCCTCTTGTGTTACCAAGAAGAATAATATATTTTCTGGGTCTTTTTATTTTCAAGTTAGCCTCGTCCCTAACTATAGGGATTCTTGGCCTAACTTCTTGCTAGCTTGTTCTCTCACCTCCCACATATTTGGGAGTAGGTTTGCACTTGTCCTCATGCAAAATATTTACCCTAGTGGTTTTTATCATTTTTTCACTTTCCCATGGAATAAAGAATTACTCTTTTATAACTGGATTCTCTCATCAATTTGTCTCTAGTAAAATAAAATAAAATTAAAATAATATTTACAAAAATATTTTTCATCGTCTAATGTTTATGATGATGTAAATCTTTCTCAACATAATAATCCAAAATCAAAATTATTCAAAATTATTTAAATATTTAAAATGGAGGGATATTACATATAGGTTTTCAAGCCTAAAGAGTGAACTCATGTGTGAGTTGCACTGTAAAAACAAGTGTTTGTTGTTGTTTACTAGTAGTTTTCCTAGCAATAAGTTCCCAACAAAGAGATTCCTAGTTATTGTGCCAAATAGACCCTGATAAATGAATGGGATTCCCAAGGGACTGAGATCACTGAAGGGGTACATTTATTGGGTTGGGAAGGTCGAGAGGAAGAGAGCAGGTGGAAAATTTGGATAGCTACAGGACAATATTAGTGGGTTGTGAGATTTTTGAGCTGTGACAGAACAGTGAGAAACCACCCTCTTTTGTTGATTGCTCACCCCATCTCGGGGGATACTTACTATTGATATTTGGAATAGCAAGTATATGGTTGGGTGGAATATTTGTCCCAAGCAACTGGTTCCAGATATGAATAAAAAGATAAGTGTTGTATATGTTTATGTGTTGTATTTATGAGCTTAATGGTTGTGCATCCAGACAGTGTTTGAGAAAGATTACGTGTTGTCGTGTCGAGTTATTTTAAGTTGCATTTATGTCATTTTTACCATGTTCTAGATGCATTTAATTGATGGTAATAGACAATAGTTAAATATGGTTGTAATTCGTAGTTGATAAGCTACAGGAATTTAGTTAGCTCTATAAAAAACATTTATATGGGTTTTTCACACGTAATGGTCCTCAGTTGAGTTGGGAACATTGCACTATGGTAGTAAAGCCTTTAGTTCAAAAAATGGGATTATATGGGCCAGGAGGAGTGTGAATTGGAAAAATTTGATGTTGCATATTTCGGTTTGTGAGAATTTGGGAAAAAGTGAATAAATTAGAGGAAAATCTCTATATTCACGGGAAATTTTCAAATTTTAAACACCTCAAAGTACTCGAAGAGATAGTCTAGGTGTTAAGCCCTAAATAATGGCTCATTACCCCTTAATTGGGGAATATTAAATTAGTAATGTTATTTTATTTATGTCGGCTTTAGTTCATTAGTTGTAATTATACCTCCTGGTCTCCTATATATACTAAGGAGACATTTTCGTTTGGAATCATCGTGTAATTGTACATTTATGTGGGCATAAGGAGGTTTCCCTCTCGAAGAGGATTATTATATAAATTTCTCTCTTTTTCAAGGCGTTTAGTACTTATTCTGAGGTTTTTCTATGCTATATTGATATTTGGTTCTTAGCATATGGTATTAGAGCTCAAGGTCTTGGGGTTTCGATGCTACATTCGAGACACCTTGGAATTTTTGCTATAACTTGTTTTATACAATGTTTCAGAAGGAACGGATTGGATGATATTTAGTAGACAGATCAAGGTACGTTGGTTTAAAATTTCAGCTCCTAATGCCTTATACCTTTGGAGATACAACCTATGCAAGATAGTGTTATGGAATCATCCTGAACTGAGTCATTTTGGAATTTTCACTAAAACGTTTTTCCTTTAATGTTTCAGACCCTGAACTATAGAGCATATTCACAGAAATTAGTAAGGTGTCTTTGGTAAAACGTTCATCTTTTGGATCATCTTACATGTATAGATACACATTGTGGAAGATAGGGTATCTAACTAGTCCTATTGACTAGTCTCAAGAAGGTTTTCAAGGTAAAACAATCATAACTTCTTCCTAGAGTATCCAAATTGAGTGAGGTTGGATGCATTGTATATTGGACATGTTTTAGTATTTCTGGTATGAGTTTCAAAATTTGATATCAATTATTTTGTGCGAGGCATGCTATACAAGTGAGATCTCCTGGAAAGGAAACAAATCAACAAGTTGTGGGGAAGTTACTGTAAATTCCACTTGGCACATCCAATTTTGATCAGACCTATGGCATTGCAGAGAATAAATATTAGAGAACTACAAAAAAGAAAGTTTCATACCCAGAAGGGTTAAAAATTTGGAGATACGGCAGAAGAAAGATTGTCTAGCAGAAACACCTCAAAATCAAGGTTCAAAAGTGATACTTGCCCAACATGCCACCCAAAAAGGGAACTTCTACACCAAATAAGCCTCCATAAATTCCTACTTGGAATCTCGATGAAGGTGAAGAAATGTGTAGGGACATAAATGAATTACAAAAGAAGACAGTGACAAAAGATGAACTATAAGGGATGATGGATTCAACTAAAGCTCAATTGGAGGAAATAATGGGTACTAAGATGGATGGTTTAAAAAGGGAGATCATTGAAGGAATGAAAAATTTCCTAATAGAGAGGACACCTGAAAGTGAAAATGTGTCCTATGAAATTCATGATGAGTACACAAGGAACATGAATCAAGAATGGAGAAACTCCAACTTTGTCTTGAAGACCAACCACGTTCCTAAGATCGATATGAGGAAGTTTGATGGAAAGGACCCAATCACATGGATACTTCAGATGGAGCAATTCTTTGATCTAAATAATGTGCCACATACACAAAAGGTACGAATTGCTTCTTTATATTTAGAACCCAATCAATTTGTATGGTATCGATGTCTTTGTTCTCTCAAATTGCTCATCACTTGGACAATTTTCATGTAAGAAATGATAGCACACTATGAGGATACAAGGAGAAATACTTTCTTTAGCCAATTGATAAATCTCAAGTAAAAGGGTTTAGTTACAGAGAACATTGAGAACATCCAAATATTGAATATAAAGGTAACATATATTCCAGATGAGCACTTGATTGATGTATTCATAGGAAATTTAAAGGATAAAATTCCACATGAGGTTCGCATTTGCGAACCCAAATCATTGGAGAATGCATTTAGGGTGGCAATAAATGTTGAAAGTAAAAATATGGCTATGGCTACTAGAAGGACCAATCCTAATAGCTATAGAGAGAATAATTCTCCTTCTTCTAAAACACCTCAACCTACAAGGTTGACACCTCAACAATTTAGGGAAGGAAAATAAAAAGGTTTATGCTTTAATTGTGATAGCAAGTACAGTAAGGGACATAAGTGTGGTGAGAAAAAATATTCTACATAGATTGTGAAGAGGAAGAAGAACAAGAACAAGAGAAGGAACCATCTCAAGATGAAAACGTAGAAGCAATTTCATCTGAAGAGTTGACTCCCACGATATCCTATAATGCATTGGTTGGAATTAGCACTCCTCAAACCCTCAAGATCGAAGGATATATCATAAAGAAAAAGGTACTAGCCCTAATTGATTCTGGCAGTACTCATAATTTCATTCACTATAAATTATCCAAAGCTCTCAATTTCTTTGTATATCCAGTGCCAGAGTTTCAAGTAATGATTGCAGATGGAGGAACTATCAATTGCTCAAGAAACTGCAATAAGATCAATCTTACTATGGGGGAATATGTAATGAATAGACCAATGATTTCTATACCCATGGGTGGTGTTGATGTTGTACTAGGAATCCAATGGTTACAATCATAAGGAACATTGGCTTTTAATTTTCAATAACTTTCGTGAAATTTTCATTGGAAGGAAAAGAAATTGAGTTAAGGTATCACAGGGAAACCCGGTAAGGTGATAATCTCTAATGGCATGAAAAAATTATTGAAAAAGGGGCATCAAGGTGTTATTGCACAACTATGCTCACTAGATGTTCAAACATCTAAGACATCTATTCCTCTAGATCTCCAAGGGATCATTGATAAGCATTCCAAATTATTTGAAGATATTCACAAAGGTATTCCACCCACTCGAAATCATGATCATGATATTCACCTAATTCCTGGGAGTGTTCCTCCTAACATCAGGCCATATAGATACCCTTATGCCCAGAAGAGTGAAACTGAGCGCATGGTTGAAGAAATGTTAGAGGCTGGCATTATTAGACCTAGACAAAGTTCTTACTCTGCACTGGTGGTAATGGTATTAAATAAAGATGGTTCATGGCGTATGTGTCCAAATTATAGAGAGCTCAACAAGATCACTATTAAAGAGACGTTTCCTATTTCCATCATTGATGAATTGTTAGATGAACTACATGGAGAAATCTATTTCACAAAGTTGGATCTTCATTCATGGTATCACCAGATTAGAATGAAGGAAGAAGATATCCCAAAAACAACATTCTGAACTCATGAAGACCATTATGAATTTTTGGTCATGCATTTTGGCCTTACAAATGCACCTTCCACATTCAAAGGGTTGATGAATTCCATTTTCAATCCCTTACTTCGAAAATTTTTGTTAGTATTTTTTGATGATATACTAATCTATAGCAAGTCTTGGGAGGATCATGTGCAACATGTTGACAAGGTGCTACAACTACTAAAGGAGCAACAACTATATTCCTAACCATCCAAATGTTTCTTTGGATTGAAGGCGGTAGAGTATTTGGGCCATATTTTATCTCATGAAGGTGTCAAGGTAGACCCTAACAATATTATGGCCATGATGGACTGGTTGATTCCCAACACATTGAAGAATCTTAGAGGAATTTTGGATTTGACAGGTTACTACCACAAGTACCTTTAACTGCACTAACTAAGAAGGATGCATTTTAATGGACTCCAGAGGAAACTAAATCTTTTGAACAACTTAAAGAGGTGATGTGCAAATCTCCAGTCTTGGCCACTCTATACTTCACAAAAACCTTTATTGTGGAATGTGATGCCTCGAGAAATGGAATTGGTGTTGTCCTAATGCAAGAAGGAAGGCCCCTAGATTTTGAAAGTCGACCACTCAAGGGAAAGGACTTACACAAACCTATTTATTAGAAGGAAATGATGGAAATACTACATGCATTGAAGAAATGGCATCCTTACCTAATAGGTAGGCACTTCAAGGTAAAAACATATCATGCTAGTCTTAAATACTTCTTGGAACAAAGACTATCTTCAGAAGAAAAACAAAAATGGTTAACCAAGATATTGGGTTATGATTTTGAAATCGTGGGTAGAAAAGGGAAGAAAAATGTTGTGGCAAATGCACTCTCAAAAAAGGATGAATATGTTGAGTCCTTTCTCTATGTTATCTCGATCATCCAACTTGATTGGATAATAGAAGCAAGGGATGAATGGAAGAATGACGAAAAAGTGTGGACTCTCATTCAAAGGATTCTAGTGCATCAGATACATTTACATGGAAAAATGATTCAATATGGTACAAAGATAGCTTATATTTATGTAAGAACTCCCAACTCAAACAAAAGGTACTATTGGAATTCCATACCTCTCTAGTAGGAGGGCACTCAGGATTTTTGAAAACCTACCATAGGGTCAAGAGGGAATTTTTTTGGGATGGCCTTAAAACTTATGTTCAAAGGTTTGTGGAAGAATGTTTGGTTTGCCAACAAAATAAGGTGGAAACAATTAAGACCCCCAGTCTTTTACAACCATTAGCCATCCCAAGTTAGTGTTGGGAGGATGTTTCCATGGATTTCATCACAGGGTTACCAAAGTATGAAGGAAAGAGTGTCATCATGGTGATTGTTGATAGACTGGACAAGTACACACACTTTTGTACACTCTCTCATCCCTTCAAAGATAGTATAGTTTCCACCGCATTCATGGAGACAGTTCAAAAGCTACATGGCAGCCCAAATATTATTGTAAGTGAAAGAGATCCCATCTTCAATGGACATTTTTTGATAGAATTATTTTCTTGTTTGGGTACTCAATTAGATCATAGCTCATACTATCATCCTCAATCTGATGGACAAACCAAGATAGTGAACAAATGTCTGGAAGGGTATGTTCGTTGCTTTGTCTCTGATAAACAAACACAATGGTTCAAATGGTTACCCTTGGTAGAATGGTGGTATAACACTTCCTTTAATACTGCAACAAAAATGACACCATTTATGGAACTCTATGGATACCACCCTCCTTCCATCACTTCTTCTCTAAAAGAAAAATCTAAGTTTCAACCAGTGGAAGATCACATCGAGCATCAACAACAAGTTCTCCAAATATTAAAGGACAACCTAACCATGGCACAAAATCGCATGAAACAACAAGCAGATCAACATTGTAGTGAAAAAAGTTTTGAAGTAGGAGATTGGGTGTTTTTAAGACTTCAACCATACAAACAAATGTCCCTCAAGCAAGCCAATAAGGATAATAAATTATCACCAAAGCACTATGGCCCTTATAAGGTGTTGCAAAAGATTGGTACTATGGAATACAAATTGGAGTTGCCTGGATCTTCATGAGTACACCCAGTTTTCCATGTTTCATGCTTAAAGAAGGTTATAGGTGACAAGATCCCAGTTCAAACTATATTTCCAGAACTTGACGAGGAAGGAAAAATCATATTGGAGCCTAAAGCCATCACTAACACAAGAAGTCGCCAGCTGAGGAATAGATCCATTTCAGAGTATCTCATTAAATGGAGGAAACTACCGGCTGAAGATTCCACTTGGGAAGATGAATCTTTTATACAGAAGCATCAAGAGTTACTCAAGCATTGCAGACAACACTTGTCTCAAGGGGAGGGGCATGTTAAGCCCTAAATAATGGCTCATTACCCCTTAATTGGGGCATATTTCATTAGTAATGTTATTTTATTTATGTTGGCTTTAGTCCATTAGTTGTAATTATACCTCCTAGTATCCTATGTATACCAAGGAGACATTTTCATTTGGAATCATCTTGTAATTGTACAATTATGTGGGCATAAGGAGGTTTCCCCCTCGAAGAGGCTTATTATCTGAATTTCTCTCTTTTTCATTGCGTTGAGTACTTATTCTGAGGTTTTTCTATGCTATATTGATATTTGGTTCTTAACACTAGGTTGTGAATTTGTAGGTTATAGAGTTGAATTTGTTTTCCATTGGTTATGGAAGAAAGCGAAGAATAAAGAAGAAAGGTGAAATACGAACTATGTGGAAGACACATTGATTGATATTGGGTCGAAGTGGTCAAAGAAGCATAAAAGAAGGAGCGAAGTAAGGGAAATCTATTCGTTGAATGAGAATATCGAGGATGATAGATCAACAAGGAATATACATCATGGACAAATCAACAAGTGGAAGAATATGTCAACGAGTGCTTTGGAGCACCTCACAGGAAAGAAGGAACAACGTGTTGGAGAAGCCTTGAAAACGTGTGTCAAGTTGACCTAGGGTTTTATACCTAGGGTTTTGGTATCTAGGTTTTTGACACCTAGATTTTTGTCATTTTAATGTATAAATAAAGGTCTAGAAGACTTGGGATGGGTTGTTCGTTGTTCGTTTATGATTGTTCATTGTGGGTTATTCATTGTTCATTCAAAGAGAGTTCATCAATGTTGGTCGTCGGTAGTTGTTATTGTTGTGTGGAGAGAAATAGAGAGTATGTGTTGTAATATCTTCAGTTGGGTGAGAAGATCAACCCTACAGCTGGGTGTGTAGGGAGGGGAGAGAAGGAGAGAAACAGAGAGAGATCTACAAGCTAATATCAAGAAACATAGTTCTTTGGAGGTAGCCCTAGGGAGAGGGTGAACCATGTATATCTTGTTGTTTTTTGTGATTGATGTTGTGTTCTTTTTCTTTATGTTATTTTTTTATTTCATCATTGTATTAGATCTGAGACATAGCTCACATAGTAGGCCTAAGGGATATAAAGAATAACTAGATATTTGTCTGTTGCTCCTTTGAATCCACTTGCATTTCCTCTGGTTGTAGACACGTGTGTCCTACAACCCCCTATCGCTTCTTCGGGTGAGACACCATCTACTTCGCAAGTGTTGCCGAAAGGGACAATAGTTAGGGATTGTTGGTGCATTATTAGAGTTGAACCTCAGATCTACCCCTGTGCCAACAAATGGTTCCGTTGTCGAGACCAGGATCTTCTTGAGGGGATGTCAAGGTGGTTTCCATTGAAGATAGAGATTCAGAAGTGGATAGAAATAAAAAGGACTCCGATGAGGATCAGAATAAGAACCTTAATATTATAACAGAGGATTGGTTGGGAAGGTATATCTTTGCTGATATACATGAGATTTTCTTTGGAGGAATTCATAAATATTTATACGAGTGGTTAGCTAGACTAACAGATACCCAGTTTGAGATCATATTTAGACCACCTTTGGTTTGGACGTCGGCGTTGATCACGAAGGTCAAGATATTTGATAATGTCGTATAAAGAGAAGTAGACCACTGGTTTGATAACACTATTGGAGGGTACATTATTGAGTTTTCTATTGACATAGTAGAGTCATATAGCCAAGCAGAGAAGTATTTCTTTAAAGGACCTAGAGGAAAATTTTTACACTTTTTGAAACTGAAGCTCAAGATGTTATTTCATGAGAAGAACATCTTGAAAATACAGTAATTAGTCGGATTGAAGAGATAATGCTCAAGAACACAGAAAAATATAGTGACACAGAGGTGGGGCATATGCACAATGGGAGAACCTTAAGAGAAGTTCCTCTGGTAAACCTGTTTGAGCATAGCCACGAACCACTAGCACAAGATGAAGGGTTCTATAATGGAGAATATATAAGAGATATTGAATGAGGAACAGTCAGGATCCACTGGAGCATAGGAAGAGAATACTAAAGAACCTCGCCGAGAAGAGTCGGAAACTTCAGGAACTACGTTGACTGTCGAAGTAAGTACTATTACTCCTCCTATTTTTTTAGCAGCGTTAAGTCACCAGAGTAGTCAGAGTTACTAGAGCACTCATAGCACTGTTACCAACATTTCAGCACATACTCAGTCAAGAAACCTAGGAAGATCTATGGCAGATGAAATGAGGCTACCTATCCTTAGAGGAGACGGATCTTAATATCCTGATCAACGCTGGTTCTTATGCGAGGCTGTATGGAGTATTAAGCAAGTCAATGAATAAGAAGTTAAGAGAGATCAATTTAGTACTGCCTTAAGAGACTATGCACTGAGTTGGTACATGAAGTTTGTTAACGGAGTTGCATACCCTAAACCACTGAGTGAGATCAAGACTGCGTTGAGTGAAGAATTAAAGAAACCCAAGTCGAAGTCACAATGCATTACATAACTGAAAGAAATCAAGAAGAAAGTAGTTGAAGCCATTTGGGAGTTTGATTAGAGGTTTAAGACCTTGACAGGTCGGTTGAGTTTTCAGATTCTAGATGAAAAGAACAATGAATGGTTCATTTTTTCCCTCCTACCACACATCAGAGTTCCTCTGATGCAACATAAGGTTTCTTCACAGGCTGAGTTGTTGGAGATCACCATGAAACTAGAATCATCCCCTATGGGAGAATATAGCTCAGGTATGAGTCAAATTTGATTCATCTAACTAGCTTATCTCTGCAGGTTGAAGATATGAAGAAAGCCAAGGGAAAAGATAAAAGAGACGAGATCTAGTGTATTAGATGCAAATCATAAGGCCACGATAAGGAGCATTGTCACCTATTTCATGAGTACTTGGACTCTGGGGCTATGATCCCTTTGAAGTAGGTTATTCTACCCTAGTGCAAGGTATGTAGAAATGTACATCACCCCGGTGAATGCTATTACATGCAAAAATATGTCCAGACACCTACAAACCTTTACTACACATTCTGTAAATCTATGGGGCACACTGAGAAAGACCGTAGGGATTATGACCTCTTGCACGAAACATCAAGAGATACATATAGGATTCAAGGTGAAGTACAACATGAAGGAAATTATACACAGTTTAACTCTCTATGGAGAGGAAACTTCAACACTTGCGATGGATTCAGATGAAGAGGACGAGGTGGAGGTATGGGTCAAGGCCAATATCAGATCATTTTTTATAACTGCGCACAGCCAAGTCACTTGGCAAGGGACTATCAAAACCCTTTTACCACTTGCAGCTACTACAACTCAGTTGAACATGTCAATGAATATTGCCCTGTGTTGTTAGCCAAGCTTCAGGAGAGACGAGGAGGAAACCAACAAGTACAACTAATCTCAAAAAAACCTTGCAAAGAGGATCCTAGGGTTATTGTTATCACTAGAGGAAGTGTTGTTAGAGGAGAAGACAGAGTGACCCCAGAAAAGACTACAGAAGAATCAAGGGTCAGAAGAGTTGTAGAGAAGACACAATAGTTTGATCCGAGGAAAGAAAAATAGACATTTGAAGAGGCAAGAAAATAATTTGGAAGAGATCAGACTTCATCATCAAAGACACAACCAGAAGTGAGAGAATGTGGAATGCCTTTGTAATTTGATCAGTCTACATCACCTAGAGAAGGAAAAGAGGTAAGAAAGATTATGTAATTCTTATGTACTTTCATTAATCTGATTAAGGATGAAATATTTGTACAAGAACTACAAAATTTTATCAGACAGTATGAGATAGGTAGGATAGATCCTCTGCTGAATAAAGAAGTACATCAAGTATCCAGAAAGATAAGGACAAATAAGGAACTACACCTTAATGCGTAGATTGGAGATTATGACATAGATTATGTGGTCCTCGACTTAGGGTCATAAGTCAATGTTATGACGAAGAAAAACTAGGCATTGATGGGAAAACCTAAGTTAATTTATTCCCCTATCAGGATTAGGATGGCTAATCAGTAGGTAGTAATCCCCTTTGGGAGACCGAAGCATGTCTCTGTGGGCATCGACGGGGTTAGTACATTTGCAGATTTCGAGGTGATTGAGATAGTTGATGATAGTTGTCCTTATCCTGCGTTGTTAGGAATTGACTCGGATTTCAATAATTCCACTGTTGTTGACTTAAAGAAAATAAGAATGACATTTGAAGGTGATGGTCTTAGGGTCATTGCACCTATGGATCATGATGAAGGTCGTAGATACACAGAACCCATCAGGGAAGAAGACTATGCTTATGAACTAGAGAACATATATAAATTGATAGCAAGATAGAAAGATTACATTAATCCTACAACAGATGGGAACTTAAGCTGGAAAAGTGATAGCGCATGCTCATCAGATTCAGAAGAAGCACTAGAGATTTGGCGAAACAAAATGTATGAATTTTCTATGAGAAGGTGTGATAGATTTGCCAGGGAAGTTCGTTGGATTGGCACAAAAGTAAGCAATCTACCCACATTTGATGGTTTAAATCATTTAGAAACATTCTTATCAGAATTTGAAGAAATTGTACCAGTACAACAACAAATTTTGGCATTGGATGAATCTTTAAAAGAAACGCTAACAATATGGTTGGGAACACATAAGAAGAACATCGTGGATTGGGTGCAATGTCACACTTTGATGACAGTGTTCTTCTCATAACAAGATGAAGGGTGCGAGGTTAGATACACAGGTCAAAGTTATCCGAAGGACCCTGTGCGAAGTTGTGAGGAGGCCTAGAGCAACATCTCTCAAGAGCAGTGGGTGCATAAATTCATGAACTCTTTGGACACAACGCCTATTAATTGGTATATTCAAGAAGAATTGTGCCTCACCACTTCAGATTGGTACGGTATGACTCAATACTTTGAAGCTACATTTTTATTTTAAAGTCAATATCTCTCAGTAGATCAAGCTTTACAAGTTGTAAGACAGAAATTCTTTGAGGAGGCACCTAACCTCCCTTTGGAGCAAGAAGAAGATGAATGGACTGCCCTGTTACACATTATTTTCATCATCCCTATGACCATTAATGATGTAAACCTATATGTTACCTTCATAGGGGTCAGTGGCCTGAGTTCATGAAGAGAGAAGGGAGAAGAACTTTTCCTGAGAAAAGAAGTTTCATTTTCCTCTGTAAAAACCCTATAAAAAGGAAGTTTGCAAGCTGCATTATAGCTAGGGTTTGAGAAGGCTTGATTCTCGTAGGCTGCATCATAGCTAGTTTTCAATGAGTTCGCAGTCTGCTCTATAGGCAGGGTGCAAGAATGCTTACACGTGGGAAAAATGAGCATTTTCTTGAATCTTCTAGAAGGAGAAACTTCCATGCTGAGGTCACATCCGAATAGTTTGGATATTACTCATTTTCATGATTTAGTGGGATCATCCTAACCTCCTCACCTTATCCTCTTCAACTTATAAAAGGAGAGGAGCTCTCATGGAGAAGGGCTAAGTTTTTTTGGCTTGGGATTGTTAGCCTGGCTAGAGTGGCTTTGAGATTTGCTTTGTCAAGATAGATTGTGAGTAGCTATCAGATCCATGGTCTCAGAATCCTTGGAGAAAGAAGTGTGTGGGGAATGAAAGATAGTTGGAAGGGACCTTACGACATCAACGCCATGGTTGTAATCTCTCTTTCACATTTAATATGATACAGTAATATGATTCTTTCCTATAAATCTTGTTGTGTTTTATTGTATGATTCCTTGATCACATACATAGGTTTATATTGAGTTTATTCTATTACTATCACTTTGGTTGGTTACATTATTTTGCAGGTTCATCATTGTATGAGCGTTGGAATAGAGATAGGATGGTGATGGTGAGAGGAAGCGACGTTTAAACGGTATGTCACCTATCCCTCTTTAGTTAGTGAATTCAATATCTAAAAATTAAGGAAAGCGTCATGTTTTGGTGTGTTTTTTTCTAGATCTAGGTGGATCTAGGGAGATCTGTTGGTATCCTCACCAACTGATTTATATGATAACAAAATTGGCGACCGTACTAGGGAATGGATTGTTTCCTAGTTAGTCTAGTTTCCCTTGCTTTGATTGCTCATTTTCTGGTTTCTGAGTCTGTCGGAGATCCATCCAGACTCTCTAGATCTAAAATTTCACTTAGACTGTCTCTCCTTCTTCCAAATTCCTTTTGATTACAGACATTCCCGCACTTCACCTGTATATAGCCTGTGAAAACCATTGATTTCCACACCCTACTGTTCAGTCCAGTGTGACCTTCTCGCACCCTACCTGTGTCTAGACTGCGAACATGCCTAATTTTCGCACTACACTTCACTAATAGGCTACAAACTTGTTTGTAAACTTTTTTGGATTGGGTCTTGTCATCTGTTGATGTATAGATTTTCTTTGATCAGCTGGATTAGGCTTTTGGAGCCTATATTGATCTATTTACAGTCTTCTTGACATTCTTTGAGTTGCTTTTAGCCATATTTTCTTGGTTTGGTTTTGAAAGATTAATCTCTTGCTTTGAGTGTCTTTCAATTACAAAGCGTTTGTTTTCTCTCAAGCGTGTGGTATGACTCAGTACTTTGTAGCTACATTTTTATTTTAAAGTCAATATCTCTCAGTAGATCAAGCTTTACAAGTTGTAAGACATAAATTCCTTGAGGAGGAACCTAACCTCCCTTTGGAGCAAGAAGAAGATGAATGGATTGCCCCACTTCAGAAATTGCAAGCCTATTACAATATTAATGTTGATGAAGACGATGATCCTAGGAATGTGAACATCGTAGAGACAGAAGGATAGAGAGATGTAGAAGGACGAGTATTCGAACTACCTTTTATTGGACATCCAATCAAAATCAAGAAAGTTAATATTGGAATAGAGAAAGCACCTAAGCTCACAAACGTTGGATATTATTGGGATGATGCCACTATTGACAAGATCACAGAACTATTGCATGAGTATTAGGACTTGTTTCCAACCAAATTCATGGACATGAAGGGAATTAAAGGGCCCATGGGAGATATAAAGATCCCCTTGAAACCAGATGCAAGGCCAGTCAAGAAGAGACCTTACATATTGAATCCCAAATATAAGCAAAAAGTCAATATTAAATTAGATAGAATGTTGGAAGCAGGAATCATAGAACCTATTGAAGAGTCAGAATGGATTAGCCCTATGGTGGTCCAAGATAAGAAGACAAGAGAGATCAAAATCTATGTAGACTTGAGGAAACTGAATGATGCATGTTTACATGATCCATTCCCTACACCATTTACTGACGAAGTGTTGGATAATGTACTGGGAGGACAGGAAGTTTACTCCTTCACAGATGGATTTTCAGGTTATCACCATATCAGGATTGCTAAGGAAGATCACCATAAGACCACATTTGCAACAGAATGGGGATCCTACCAGTACATTGTGATGCATTTCAGACTGAAGAATGCACCAACCATATTTTCTAGGGTGGTGGTCGAAGCATTCAAGGAATTTTTACATAAATTTCTAGAAGCATATTTTGATGATTGGACTATTTTTAGCTTATTGAAAAATCATATTGAATGTTTAAGACTAATGTTGGATAAGTGCAGGCAATGTCATATTTCCCTAAACCTGAATAAGTGTATCTTATTTTCACCCATTGGAGTGTTTCTAGGCCATATTGTGTGTAAGCAGGGGTTGTTGGTAGATCCTTCCAATATTGTCATCATTGTTGATCTACCCCCTCCTACTTCAGTAAGACATATGTGCACTATGTTGGGACATACAGGATACTACAGAAAGTTCATCAAGGGCTATGCATAGATAAAAAAACCTATTGAAAATTTATTAAAGAAATATTGTTAGTTCCAATGGTCAAAGGAATGTCAACAGAGCTTCGACACACCGAAATAGAAAATGGTCATTGCGCCCATTCTGGTTTTCCCAGATTAGAGTAAGGAATTCCATGTGCACGTCGATGCATCATCTATTTCATTAGGAGTAGTGTTAGAACAAACAGGAGCAGGAGACTTTGACCATTCGTTATCCTTTCCTAGTAGGAAGTTATCTACAGCTGAGATAAATTACACTACCACTGAGAGAGAACGTTTAGCCATGGCGTACGTTCTGCAAAATTTTTGACACTACTTGTTGGGAGGAAATTTTAAGATGTTCACTGATCACTCTCTGTTGAAATACCTAGTCAACAAGCCAATGTTGGGGGGAAGAATATGCATATGGCTACTGTGATTCCAGAAATATGATTTTGATATTGTGGTCAAGCCAGGAAGAATGAACAAGGGTCCTGACCACTTGTCTAGGTTAGAACATGGAGAGGAACCTACTAGTTTGGAGGATACACTACCAGATGCATAGTTGTTGGCCATCAAAAAAGTTGATAATCACTTCACTGAGATAGTTTAGTTCCCGTCAACATGAATGGCACCTCGCAAATATACAGTCATTCAAAAGAAACAACTGGTAGTTCGGGCTACAGATTTTTTACTTATAGTTGGATAGCTATATAACATGGCACCTGATGAGATTTTGAAGATATGTTTTATGGAGGCAGAAAGACAAAAGTTGCAAAAATTAAAAAGTTGCAAGGAATTCGTTGAGATTACGGGCTATTGGGTAGATTTCCAATTGTCCCACCCCATATAGCCCATTACCCAACCAAATAACCATCCTTTTTTCATACAAAAGGAGGTGTTGGGTTCTCATTCCCAAGATAAGCATAAGAAAGGCTAAACTCTGCTCGTTTCACATCCCCTCCTTCCCTTAAGAATTTGCAACCACCTTGTGAGATTTGTACCAAAATTTTGCATTCTTGTCGTTTTCATCCATCATAAGCCTATTCCATTCCCTAGAGAGAGGTTGAGAGGAGAAAGATATGTGGAAGTGCAATTGGATCTTGGTTAAGAGGATCTCGTACCAGGTTCAAGGAGCAGTCGTCGATCTCATTGTAAGTAAACATTGTGATATCGATAAAATGAATACTTTTTTTGTCCCGAAATATGATGTCTCAAATATTTATGTTTGATTTATGATTTATTCTAACATCTAACCCATGATTTATATATGAGATGCATGTTTGTAGTTCCCTGTTCATATTTTTGTGAATGCAGGTCAACCTTGGGAGGATACTTGTAGTCAGCGGAACAATCGAACATGAAAGGATCGACACCGGACACAGAGTTAAAGGTAAAGTTACCGGATCTTTTCACTTTGTATTTCATGCATGAATGTGGGGTATATTCGGGGTAGTTATAAAAATTAGGACACTTTTAGACAGTTAGATATGCCTACATGTTGAACCCTAGTGTAGTCCATAGGGGGGGTTTCCCACTATAGCAAAGGAATGGAGTTATGGAATATGCATATGGGTCTTATATCCATGAGGAGGATATCAAAGGTATGCAAGTTAGCATGGGAAATTCCGAGACAGATTCAAATGGAAGAATAGGTAGGAAGGATCCTGTAACTATGAGAAGCCTACATAGAGAAGTGAAGATCTATAGGGAACATAATTAAAGGATTATGAATTATTAGGTAGAGATACTCCAGAGCCTGAATATGTTGCATAATAAATTTAACAAAGACTCTGGAACTGATCAAGAAGCTAGTGCTAGTTAAGTGACCACATCCAGATCCTATAGTAGAAAGGATGACCATGGGAATGATAGGTAGTTAAGAAGAATGATCAAGAATCATCATTCTCCAAACCAATTTGCTAGAAGAACTTGTGCAAGTTCAGGGTTAGGAAGTAACACAAGTGTATCTCCTATTAGGAGGCAAAGAAGAAGGCCAACAAAAGAAATATTTCAAGGTGAACTCAAGAATATTAAGCCACCAAATTTCAATGGCAAGCAGAGGAAATGAGAAGAGTCTCAGACCTAACTATTGGAAATGAATAAATATTTCTAGTTGCATGATTACCCCTCAATGGAAGAATCTAGAATTTCAACCTATGACTTGCAAGGAAAGGAATCCATGTGGTGGGATCAACTTAAGCAATCCAAGCACCTTGATCAAAAGAGGATTCATGGATCTAGTTCAAAGGATATTTCCAAGAGGAATATGTGTTCAAGCATTATTATGAAAGAAATACGAAATAGTTATTTGAACTCAAGTTGGGCAGCATGGCAATGGATGAATATGAGAAGAGGTTATTTGAATCGTTGAAGTATGTTGACTTCAAAAATGATGAGAAGGTAGAAATAAAAAGTTTTATGAGTGGGTTACCCTCCTTATACAATGAAAAGATACAATATGATAACTCTAGGACTTTGGGGGAATCCATAAGGAGAGAAAAGCATATTATGAGAAGAGTAGAGGAATGCCAGTTTTCCAGAAAGCTTGGAATGAGAAGATGAAGGGTAAAAGGAATCAAAGGAAGAAAGGTTTTAAGCCACCATTTTTTAAGAAAAAATCGCAAGCAAATCAGCAAGGTCATTCAACCCAAAATTAGCACAAGATCGTACTTTCATTTGGGAAAAATCCAAGGAAGTAGCCTATACAATGTTGGGGATGTGAGGGAAATCAATTATATAGGGACTGCCCACAAAGAGGAGAATTATTTTGGAATGTCCACAACAATCAAGAGGATGAAATAGTTGAGGACATGGGAGGAAACATTTCAAGGATTTATGTAGCCTTGTACAACAACCAAAGGTAAGATTGATAACCAGCTAATATAAATTTTAACTGATTATGCAACTAGCCATAGTTACATAAAATCTAACATTGTTGAAATATTTCAGTTTCAAAGGGGGAAGCATAAGAAATATTGGTTAGTTCAGTTAGCCATGGGGGATAAGAGGAAAAAAAATGATCTAGTTAAATATTGTCCAATAGACATGAATGGACTCAATAAAAATGTAGGTGTGAACATTATCCATTGGGTTCATGCCATTGTCTAATTGGGATGGATTGGTTGGAATTGTCCTAGATTGTCACAGAAAGAAAATCACATGTCTTGATGAAGAAGGGAAACAAAGAAAGGTTCAAGGAATTCCAAGAGATGTAGTTGTTACATATATTTTAGTTATGTAGTTGAAGAAGAATTTTAGGAAGGTATGTCATATTTTTGTATCCCATATGGAAGATGCAGCCAAAGATAAAGTGGAAACTATTAAATACCATCCGGTCTTAAGGGATTTAGAATATTTTTTTGGAGATACCTTAGGACTTACACCAAAGAGATACATTTATTTCTCTATCGATTTGGTGCCAAGAGCTACCCCACTGTCCAAGTTACCAAACATAATGTGCACAAAGGAGATGAAAGAGTTACGTGTGCAACTTGAAGAATTGTTAAGGAAGGGATATATACACCCAAGGACATGTATTGATTTCAGATAGTTGAATAAGGTCACCATAAAGAAAAAATATCCTTTTTCAAGGATTGATGACTTATTTGATTAGCTCAAAGTTGCAAGAATCTTTTCCAATATGGACTTGTACCAGTTTATCATCAAGTGAGGATAAAGGAACAATACATAAACAACACAACATTTAGGACAAGATATTGGAATTATGAATTCATAGTAATGTCATTCGGGCTATCAAATGCCCCTATTTTTTGTATGTACTTTATGAATGGAGTGTTCAAGGAATACCTGGATGAGTTTGTAATTGTGTTCCTACATTATATACTCATATACTCTAATTTAGAAGAGGAACATGAACAACATTTAATAATGGTGTCCAAGTTTTAAGAGAGCACAAATTGTATGTCAAGCTAATTAATTTCATCTTTTATGAAACCAAGATTCACTACTTAGGACATATAATTTCAACATAAGGGATAGCAGTGGATCCTAAGAGGATAGAGTCCATTAGAGGATGGTCAGTGCCAAGAAATGTCAAAGAGGTTAGATCATCCATGGGTCTTGTCGGTTATTACCGACTATTCATAAAAGCATTCTCAAAGATTGCAATCCCAATCACTTATTTCCAAAAGAATGGAATGGAATTTGAATGGACTCCCAAGTGTGAAGAGAGATTCAACAGTTGAAAAAAATATTGACAAATGGTCCAATACTAAAGATTGCATATCTAGATGAAGATTTTGTTTTCTGCACTAAGACAAACAAGGAAGGGTTTTGTGGAGTCCTAACACAAAAGGATCATGTGGTATGCTATGAGTCATGAAAATTAAAAGAGCATGAGAGGAATTATGATACACATGAATTGGAATTAGTAGAAATCCTACATGAATTAAAAATGTGGAGACTGTTATAGAAAGATTTTCCTCACCCCATGCAATCTTGCACAAAAGGCCCTTTTCCATTTCCCTATGTAGACTTTTCATCTCTTTTTTCAAATCCTAGAGATAAAAATATATGTTTTCCACATATACACACCTTGCCTACTATACACCATGTGCATATGCAGGTTGCACCATTACAGCCCACGTACATCAGGAAATGCACCCAAAAATGAAAAATAGTGTCAGGTTTCCATGTCATGACAGGATATCAATGATCCTTGGCCTTCCATATACTGGAAACATTCTGACTCATCCCTTCAGTTCCACTTGAAGGCTATAAATGGGTCAATTCCAAGATATGGAAAGGGGGAGAAAGAATTCAACTTTGAGAGAAAAGTTACTCTGGAGGAATTATTCACTTCACATTGAGTTTGCATCCCTTTATCCTTTAAGTCTGAACATAGTGTTCCTTCCCCAAGCTCTTCCCTTATTGAGTGAGAACTCCATTGTCTCTCTCTTACATGATTTTTCCTTTGGTAGAGGATTGAAGTGGTGGAGGCCCAGCTGGAAGGAACTTAGTTTCTCGGTTACAAACCATGCCGACACGAAAGTCTGTAACTTATTCACTTATGTTAATCATATCTTAATAGAAATACTCCTTTATAGTCCAATTGATATCTTGAAAATATTTGAATTATTATTCCATGGGAGTATTTGTTATGAATGTTAATGGATTATGCTATTGAATGTGCTAACATCATATATTATCACCATATGATTTCTTTGCTTAGTTGTTGAGGACTAGTTGCAGGTATATTTCTTTGGGTCAGGTGCTCAATGGTGGAATTCATCGGACGTCTGGACGAGGTAGGCATTTTATCTTATCTTGGTGTCATATTTGGTTATATAGCATACTTGAGAATAGAGTTTATTTCTACATTCATTTCCTTCTGTTGTGGTTTTCCCCTAGCCATAAAGATATTTTCCTCATAACAGAATTGGCGACCATACTAAGGATTGAATCTTATTTCTTAGGGTTTTGAGTGTTTTTCTCCTTAGATTTCTCTTGTTTATATTGAGTTTCTTGTCGTGTGATTATTTGATAGCCTCTATTCACTCTAGGTCTGATTCTTTCACCCTTCTCTTTAGCCTAGTTGTTTTTTTGACACATATACGCGGGTTTTTTCTTGATATTCATGTATATATGTGTGTTGTCCTTCTGTAAGTTGCATACATACATGCTTTTCCCTTGAATAGTCGTGTACATCAAACTTTGTTGCTTTTTTGCTGGGTTTGGTGGTTGTTGGGTAGGTTTTGATGATTGTTGAGTCTTCTTGGGTCTCTGTAGTGACTGTTAAGTGTCCGTGGGATGACAGGAAACCTGTTTTTGGTTGAATTTTTGGGCAGTGCATTTCTCATCATATTTTCATTTTGATTGTCCTTGTACATTGGGTTGGGCATTTTTCTCCTTGGTATCCTACTTGAATTATTTCTTTCTATACACAGTAGAGTCCTTATATATCAAGTTGTTGTTCAGTCCATGCATTTTCATTTTTCTTATATTGAAAATACAAAAATATTAGGCATTTTACATTGGTTGACATTTTGATCTTTTGAGTCTTTGTCATTTATCTTAGTGCATGTAAAGAAATATTGTATTTTTATTTGGAATTTCATAATTGAAGTGAAAATTGCACTGTTTTTCGAAAGCATATCATTCATTGAAAATTGAGGTTAGGACTTTGCATTGTATTCATATTTACTTACTTGTTGAGTCATAACATCACTAGTTTCGCGACCACGTCTTTTGAGTAAGCACGAACTTTAAAATTAACACTATAATTTAAAATTGATTAGTAATGATTTTATTTTCTAGGATGCACAAACTAGCTTAGGATTTAGTGCCTTGGAACCGGATTTTGTGAGTAAACTTCTCCAAGTCTATTAAATCAACATATGTGTCTGACTAAGGGAGTGGAGAAATCCATTGTATAATTGGTAATATCAGGAGGCTCCGCTGACACTGGAGTTAATCACGAGGTCGCATGAGTTCGGTTGAATGGATATCCGCCCAAACCTTCTTAGCGTCAGAGATATTTCTGGGGATCTATTTGTATCAGGGGATCTTGCTAGTGCCCTTACCTCCATGAGAGGTGGTGCTTTCAAGGTTTTTGGATTTGATACCCTACCCATATGGTGGACCTGACTTACGACTGCTCGTGTGTGCATCGATTATACGATGGTTTCTTAGTTTCTTGACTTAAGTGCCACATAGGTTACTTACAGGGGTTATTCTGTAGGTACCCTGGGTCAGATAAGGGTTGGACAACACACAACCTTTATGGAGGATTAACTCTTTGGGGGGATCTAGCCAACTAGTTGTTAAGCCCATGAGGGCCCTTATAACTGATTATGTTACCTTCAATATTTAGCAAGGAGTCTCAGGCCCCTCTTGGGCGAGGCATACCTACTTTAGGGAGGGAGGCCCCTTTCAACCACTTTATCCTGTTTGTGTGCATATTGGTTGCTTGATTATTTTTTGTGTGCTCTTTGATTACTAGTTGGACTTATGATTTATTTTTATATATTGATTCTTAAGTCATCATGGAGTCAGACCATATTTCCCGGCGGTCTCGTCGCTTGTTACAATTACCATCAAAATTCGAGTCTTTTCCTTCTAAAAGGCGTAGAGTTATTATACATGGTACACACACCTCGAATTTTCAAACTTGTGATTCTACAAGGATGAGCACTGAACTGAGTCATCATAATACTCAGAGCCCCTTGACTCCCACACCTACTATAGTTAATGGCACTACTTCAACTTTTGCAACCACAATGGTTGTAGTTCTGGAGGCACCTATCATCATTGTTTCTCGTCCTATAGTGAATGATCAACCTATTGCCACGAACCCATTTGGGTCTCTAGGTCACTTGTCGGGCTATAATGTTCAGTCCATCCCTATGGCCTCTAGTCCTTTTTCCTATGGTATGCCGAATTTTACTTCGGAGTTTTCAAACTCCATCCCAACTGTTGTCCCTAATGATAGCATTGGACTTGGGGGAACAAATCCTCCTTATACTCCATTCTCATTTGGTGGCTCTCAAATCCCTCAAACGATTCCTACTAAGGGAGGCATTCCTTATTTTAACCTTGGGTCTAATCCTGGTGCTTTTGGGTGCAACAACCAACCTAGAAGACAAGATTCTACTCAAGTTCTGTCCTATAACCTCACCTCCTCGGTGTCGATTCTGACTAACACGTTTGGTATGAAGAATCCACCTTTATCCTCTGGATTCACACCCGGAGGAGGTCCAGTTCATGCCTTAGGAAACCCCCAACCCAGAGACACTCCTATTGGGGGGAATTTTTATAACCCCCATCAGAAAATTCCTACTATAATTATTCCCAATCAACCTCTTATGAATAATATTGGAAGAGGGTCTTACAATCCCGGAAAGGTCCATCATGCTTACCAGAAACCTGGATGGGATGCAGTTCCCCAAACACAATCTTTCCAGGGATCTTGGGGCTAGATGTCGCAATCGTGTCTCCCTTTTTTGGCCATGCTTAATCTACCAAAATTGTCTAAGTTGATGAACGAACCTGTGTTTCATGATTCTACATGACCCCCCATCCCCACCAATATTCCTTCGAATATTCCTAAATTCGAAGGTAATAATGGCGAGGATCACAATGATCACGTCACCAGCTTTCACCTATGGTGATATTCAAATTCCATTAATGACGATTCCATTCGGTTAATATTATTTAAATGCACCCTCATTAGGGTTTCCGTGAAATGGTATATCAAGCTACCTAGGGGGGCATATTGGACCATTAGTCATATGGTGCTAGTCCTCCTTAACCACTTCAAATTTTTGGTTCATTACGATGCTGGCCTAGAAATTCTATCGACTCTACGCCAGGACACAACCACTCATATATCGGATCACATCTAGGAGTGGCGTGGATGGAAGAGGTTTATCAAGACCTGCATACCCCCGAATTTCCTAATAGAATGGTTCCTTAAGTCCTTGCAGCCTCCTATCTTGAAGGATGTTGCTACATCTAGGGTTACATCTAAGGAATAAGCAATCTTCAAATCCCAGCAGTTAGATATTATATACGCTCAATCTAGGATGTTATACCATATTCTTCTGGATGCACCAAGGTCAAACTATGACCTTAGAAAAAATATCGGCCCTCATGCCAATGGCATTGTAGACTTCGCCAATGTGAAATCCACAGACTCGATGATAATACATTTGAAAGAGTTTTCCTCTAAACTAGTATGCAGGAGGGCCATCTTTGTTTGTGTCTTCCAATCCCACTCATTCAACGGATGTACATTCCATGCAATCGTTGACCGACCCAAATGGTAACCAGCAACCAGGCGGGAATAAGAAGAAAAGATGTAATAATAATCGTAAGGGTGGGAAGAATAATAATAAACCCAAGGAGAATGGTAATAATGAGAAGACGAATAATAATGCTGGTGAGGGAAAGAAAGAAAGGAGTAAGGTGAAATTTCCATGTAATATTTTTACAAATGATCATATTAAGCATTTATGCCCCACACTTGTAGAAGATGCGAGGCTCTTATCTCTACCACCCGTTGTGATGAAGTATCCTTCCCCACATAACCAACACATGGACTCGTGCTTCTCAACTGTTGGAAATGTGTTCGGTGAAAGTCAAAACCCACAGACACAAGATAGTGACCGTTTGTGTATCAATATTGTCAAATCTTAGGTTAATGTAGCCACCCAGTCTCGTGATTACATTTCTTCATAGACTGTACTTGGTCTAGAATCTACTCCTCCTACTCTGGAAATGTACCTGCAGATCGAAAAACTAGAGCCACTGCCTCGTATTCTGAAAGGAGTACTCAAGTGCTCTACTCACAATCCAAATGCTAGAGCCTCCCAGAATTACTCTATTTTTGAGGACCTGGGTCAAACCCCTTGTGCGATGTCAGCTTTGGAGGTACTCCAGAATGTCCTTCGCAAAGGAATTCCTTTCTATATGCATTAGGATCTCTAGACCCCAGTGGCTTGAAAGCTATCAAGTTTGACATTGCATATGTGAAGCCTCACTTGCCTTACCATGTGGCATTCCAAATCCACGTTGGGTAATCAAACTATACCATAAAATGTGTGGTTGTTGATAAAGGCGTTGCTACATGTGTGATGTACCTGATCTTCTAGAAAGATCTTGGCTCTCTGACTCTCTCTCAATCTCCCACCATGTTGACTGATTTTGACGGTTATTCCTTCTTCCCTCATGGTATTGTTCCTTCCTTACCAGTCCATTTAGGTGGGAAGATAGTACAGGTGGATGTCTAGGTGGTTGAAGTGCCCCTCGATTATAACTTGTTACTAGGACGCAATTGGACTTATGCTATGACTGTCGTTGTATCGTCCGTCTTTCGCACTCTTTGTTTTCCTCATGATGGGAAGATCGTGACGGTCGAACAGTTATCCTTTGCATATGCTAGCCCTAATGCATATGTTGGACCTTTGATCCTCATGGTCGAAAATTATCAGCCGATAAATGAGAATATCAATGTCAAAATGTATTCATCCCTTATGGGCACCTTCAACTTCATGGAGTTGCTTCACCATGTTTATGCTATGTCCAGTAGTCTCATTTTGTCAGAGAGGTTTGTTCCTTTCCGCACTTCCTATTTTAATGATTCATGGAACCTACCTTCCTAGACTCCATCTTGTGAAGTTCAGTCGCATGCTGGAATGGCCATGCCACTATCGACAGCTAAGATAGTGTATCAAGTTGTTCTTGACTCTTCTTTCAATTATGATCCTATTACCTCGTTGACGGATGAGGGGGATCCTATTCTTAAGCCCGTCTGGGCCACATCATTGACTTTCTCACATGACTGCCTTGATGATAATTTACCCTCAGATGAAGCCATCATCAAAGCCATGAATGGTTCTGAGAAACCTTGGGATGATATGCATCATCACTCTTATTTTCTCCCAGATCTTGCTAGAATCGTACAAGATGACTTTCGATCTACTTTGAGCGAGATAGTCGATCACACCATAGTTCCACTTTATACGCACGACATTTATGCCAAAGGAAATATGGCGAGTATATATCCTACCATCATGAATGATATCTCTCATACCCCTGGCAAGAATGAAAATGTACACATTGATGAAGATTGTTCGCCAGAAGAAATCTTGATCTACACTGAACTATTCAAGTAATTCTGATGTGTATTTTCTTAGTCATATGAAGAGATGCCAGGAATCGACCCTCGAATTTTTGAGCATGAGATTAGAACTTATCCCAATGATAAGACTGTTTGACAATGTATTAGAGTTGTTAATCCCCAGAAGGCCCCTGCTATTAAGGAAGAGGTAGAAAAACTACTTAATGTTGGATTTATCTATCCGGTTAATTTAACTGAATGGGTATCCAATCTCATTCCTTTGAATAAGAAGTAAGGAACCATCCACGTATGCATGGAATGTTTTGACCTGATTTTTTTTTATCCTAAATGCAACTTCCCGAAACCTTTCATCGATCATATTCTCAATGAGTGTGTGGGTACCGAAGTGTTTTCTTTCATGGATAGATTTTTAGGATATAAACAAATTCAAATTAAACCCAAGGATCAACATAAGATGACATTTATTTGTCCTTGGGGTACGTTCGCATACCAGAAGATGCCTTTTGGCCTTAAAAACATCAAAGAAACCTTCCAACATTATATGACCTTCGCATTCCACGATCTTAAGCATATAGTCGAATCTTATCTTGACAATATTGCTACTCACTCTCATAAGAGAGTGGATCACTCTAAGCACCTTCGAGTAGTTTTTGAAAGATTTTGTCATTAGAGAATCTGGTTGAACCCTAATAAGTTCATCGTTTGTGTTAGGTCTAGATGTCTTTTGGGATTTTTAGTCTTTGAGACCGTGATCATGGTAGATCCATTAAAGTTTGAGGCAATACTTCAATTGCCTCCCCCACGCACTATTCGACAAATTCAAGGTTTACAAGGGAAAGTTGACTTTTTGCGTCGGTTTATAGTAAACTATGGCAATGTTACTAAGGGTTTCATGTGTCTTTTGAAGAAGGAAAACCCTTTTATCTGGGATGAGAGAGACCAGAAGTCCTTCGATGCTTTGAAGAAAGCCTTGGTATCCAAGCCTCTGGTGAAGTCTCCTGACTACAGTAGGGATTACTTGCTTTATGTCATCATGTATGAAGAGACTATTGGTATGGTTTTGGTTCAGGGGGATGATGAGATCCGCAAGCACATCATATACTATCTTAGTTGAAACTTGGTTGGTCCTAAGCTCAATTATTCTCACGTCGAAAAGCTAGCTTTGGATGTTGTTCACACATTCCAACATTTACGCCATTATATATTTCTTTGAAAAACTATTGTGGTTTTCGATGTAAATCCATTTCAATACGTCCTTACCAGGCATATCATAGGGGGAAAGTACAATAAATGGATTGTCATTTTACAAGAATTTGATCTCGATTTTACTTCTGTTAAATTCAAGAAATCACTAGTCTTTGCGGAGTTAATATTCGACTTCCAACGATTGGACGAAAATGTTATCCATTTTGATTCTTTTGAGGATGAACACATTTTCCTTATCTCTTCATCCGACTCCTAGTATGGGGACATTGTTCTTTATCTTCAAACTTTGAATTTTCCTCAGTATCTCTCGTGAGATGACCGACGGCATATACAATACCAAGCTAATAACTACATTATTGTTGGTGACACTTTGTATCACCGAGGAATAGAAAATATCCTGCTTCGTTGTTTAACTCACAAAGAAGTCGAGTTAGTTCTAAACGATCACCACACTGGGGCTTGTGGTGGTCATCTATCTGAGCTTGAGAAAATCGAAAAAAAATTGTGAGCTGGTTATTTCTGGTCATCTATCTTTAAAGATTGCATTGAAGTGGTTAAGAAGTGTCACACCTGCTAGATTTTCACTTGAGAAATGCACTTGCATCCAACGCCTCTTCACCTAGTCATTAATGTCGGTCCCTTCGCCGAGTAGGGGGTGGAATTCGTGGATTGCAACCCAACTTCAGCTAGGGGTAATCCAAACATTATCATGGCCATAGAGTACTTTACTAAGTGTGTCAAGTCCATGCCTACAGTTAAATCCGACGGGAAGACTATCGCCTTCTTCATATTCAATCAAATTATCACCAAGTTTGGTATCTCGAGTGAGATTGTCATTGATCATGGCAGTCAATTTCAGAAGTAAATGATGGAAGACATAGCATCCAAGGTAGGGTTTAAGCATGATCATTCTTCCCCTTACTACTCCCGGGAAAATGGACACGTAGAGGTCATCAACAAGTCTCTCAAGACCATTTTTTTGAAAATATAATCCAGAGTAGATCAGAATGTTATATCCTGCACTTTGGGCATACTAAAACTCGGTCAAGACTACCACTGGATTTTCTCCTTTCCGGTTAGTACATGATGCAGATTTGATATTACCTATTGAATGCGAAATCCCTTCTCTTAATTTGGTAGTCGCGCTCCTCCC
The DNA here is from genome assembly GCA_009831015.1 of Picea engelmannii. NCBI lineage: Eukaryota > Viridiplantae > Streptophyta > Pinopsida > Pinales > Pinaceae > Picea > Picea engelmannii. The sequence continues at coordinate 263,559 of ML786427.1, forward strand.
TGACACTTTTGATCTCGAGCGATGCCTTGTACACCTAAAGAGTCTTGAAAAGAAGCGTTGAGATGCCTCTATGACTATTGAGGTGAACAAAAGAAATTTCAAGGTCCAGTATGATAAGTTTGTTTATCCTCGATTGTACGCTGAGGGTGACTTGGTCCTGTTATATGATCAAGCTAATGAACCATTGGGGGCAGGCAAGTTCAAACCCATGTGGCACGGTCCCTATATCGTGTGACATGTCTTAGAAAAAGGATCCTATGAGTTAGAAGATTATGAAGGGAACATGTTGGTCGAGCCTAGGAATGGGCTCTACTTGAAAATATATTACCCTTGATCCCCAAGCTTGGGCGTAACTCTTTGTATACTAATGTAATTTAGTGTATATATATTTTCCCTTTACCTTTTGTCTTCATATTGCTTATTGAGTTTTCCCTTGGTTGGTAGATGTCAATGGAGTCTTCAGTCTACTTAGGATTTGCAGACGGATCCAGTCGTCATACACGAAACTTGGCTTCCATCACTTGGGTTATTTACTCACCCGAGGGTCTACTAGTGTCTTCAGGTGGTGTATGCCTAGGGCTATCCATGAATAATCTGGATGAATATAGAATCGTTATAGAACTTTTGCACAATGTTATTTCACGTGGTATTCTCTCCTTAGAAGTTTGCCTGGATTCCCAGTTAGTAGTATGTCAGTTGAACGACAATTACCGCATGTGTGATCCTACATTACTCCAACGATTCCTACGGGTACGTCTTTTAGAGTGATAGTTTGATTTTATTACTTATCATCACATACCTGGGAGTTCTAATTATGTATTTGATTCTTATGATAATTTTTTTTTAGATTGGCATTTGTCACATAACTAAAGAAAAGAAAACAATATCATCAATGTACACATTGTAATATAAGTAAAGCTGAAGAACCCCGTTTTATAAATATTTAAAAAAATATGATGTTTATAGTACAAAATTGGGGCTAACACCCTCAATACACATATACAACCGATAATACAAAATCCATGACATATATGCCTATCGCTCCACATGTGTGTCATGATAACAAACTACAGTGTTTGTGAGACATTGAAAGAGTCACACCCAATATCTGGGCACACCAACCACTTTTTGTTGCATGGCCTCCAACAAATCCTCTACCTAAACCATCGGAATCCTATGTCTCAAACGAGATAGGTTTCCCTACACATTTTCAAGGATTCTCTTTGCTTCTCCTCTGGCCACCTCATATCCCTAGTGCCTCCGACGATGTCGTGGAAGCCCGTCCGATTGTCGCGGACCTAGGTCTACATCACACAAGTGTCTAGTTAGTACTTAAGCATCATCCAAAAATATTTTTGTTTTTGCTATACAAAAATACAAAAAAAAATGAAATATTTAAAAAATTTGACATACGTATGTCCTTGTAGATGGTCCTTAGTGGTAGTGGCATGTCAAGGTCCCCTCTGAAGTCGATCCCTACATATGGGTAGTCATCCGGAGCAATGACATGTCACCTCCACCAGTAAAATAAATCATTGTTGTAGGGTGTGGGAACCCTACCTCCCCCCTGTCGTCTCATTACCTCAGTCCACTGTTCCATGGCTAGATCGGAAGGTCCTCTAGGAATGATCTCAACTCTAGGTCCCAAACCTTGAACCCACTCAAAGAAAAAGATACACAAGATAGAGGCAAACCTGAAGTTCCTCTTGTCACCATGTTTTCACTCTCTCAACCGAATCTTCATATTATCCAATAGTGAGGTGCATCAATCGTACATCATGAGTCTCAAGCACTATATATAATAGAACATGACTGGCCTCGATGCATGGTGCAATGAAGTCGATCCTATGTTCCTAGTCAGAATGGGGACAACAATCTTGAGGTTGATATTGTTTATTGCTCGATGGGGAGTTGACTCCCGACCTTCCTGGTCCATACTATATACTAAGCATCTATGTACTCTTCTATCTTCATACCACTCCCAACTCCCCAGGATTTGAGGTTCACCACCTCACTCTTGGCGTGACATTCCAGTCAAGAAATATGTATCCTCGACTTCAATCCTCAATGGTTTCCCATTGAGGTTGAAGCAGTCATTGTCTAGATCTCAGTAATCCACGAGAAACTGAAGCAACCTTACCTAGGCCCTCATCCCTTTGAGTGCCCAAAATTTGTACAACTCGCATCTTTTCAAGGCCATTTTGGCCCCCGAATCTCTTTCCACAGTAACGTCTACCTCCTCATGTTCCCTTTCCCTCCATTCTAGCACCATCTTGCCAGAGAAACATCAATTTTTGAGTTAGAAACCATCAAAAACCTTGTTTACGGACTTGTACATGGGCTACAACATTCACAGTCGCGTATCGGGTTGAGTACACGTAGCCTGTATTTTAAACAGTCGCATATAACCTCGTGTATACGTGACCCGATGAGCGGTAGCCCGCGTACACCGAAATACCTAATTTATGCATTAATTAACTCAAATTTTGAAACCTAAATAAAAAATGTAATCAACTGGAAAGGAAGAGGAGGGGAAGAGGAATTACCTGGTCCAGACAGTCTTTGATTCCGTCACCCATCGCTCCCGCACTCACCAATTGAAGATCAGAGGTAATTTGGTCCAATTTTCACTATTTGGGTAAAAAGTCAAAATGACATAGTAAAATTTGGTTTTTGTTACTATTTATAGCAGTTTTTACCCACTTTCTATAGTTTTGAATCGTATTTTCACCTAATGGACTAATACAACAGTGGATTGAGTTGGTTTTTGTAGTTTTCACCATGGATTCTTGCGGCTTTTAGAATTATGTTGACCATTCGTAACTACGGGAAGGTATTTTCGCTACCCAACATATATGATAGGTATCCATTCCATCATGCACACTTGCATTGTCCTATAAATATAACTCATATGCCTTAGGTACAAACCCATTTTTTGTGACACAAAACCCTCCATCTGCTACAAGACGTGTCGTTATCAAATGATAGAGACTTACCAAACATGGGTACCCTAGTTCGATCCTCTGCTCCATTTGGTGACCATGCCGATACTTTTTCCATAGGACCGGGAGTCCCTTATAGATAATACATGAATTTATGTTGATCCTCATTTCTCATTCATAAACAGGCTTCCTTATACCTAGAGGACTCCCAACCAAGTTTGATTTAAGATCTTTTTCGACTCGATTTCAAAAAGAAAAAAGATTGTCGAGTGAATTTGTATCTTTCACACTCGTAAATTGGATTTGAAAGGATTCCTATTTGGTACAAGTTTATCCTTTTTTCACACCAAGTAGACTAAGATTATGAAAAAGGACATTTTTGGTGTTAAGTTGTGATTGTATCTCATGCCCTTGCTTACAGTATTGAGCCTATAGCCGGTTCTCATTTTGTGTTATAAACTGTTTGACTCAGCATTTTTGCATCCCCCCTTAGAAAGAAATAGTCCCCATTGTGCCAAGTTCCCTTGGGAGGCTGGGAGAATTTTTCTAAATATGAAGCTTGGTGTATTTCTTGCCTTGCTGAAGAAGTTCTCCTCCTTAGTTTGTTGAAGGATGTCATGAACTTGGTTCTAGAGGGGTTGGATTCGTTCAACCAATCTAGTTGCATGATATACCTAAGTGTGGGAGGACTTTGTCGGTGAATAAGAACCATGAAGAGTATGAAGGGTTCTGTTATAACCTTTCTTGACTGGGAAGTGTGGAGGCACCCCCATAGGTGCAGCAAGAACATCTTGGTACTCATCTATAATCTTTTCGATATGCATATGTTGGATAGAAAGGTATTCGGATGAGGCTGCAGTGGTTCCAGTGTCCTTATGTTCACATTTTGATCATATTGTGAAGAGGCTAAACTTTGCAGTATGAGATATTACTTTGTGGCATTTTTTGGTGCCGCAATAGTTGGAACTACCTCTGATATCTGGTATGGTTGACACCCTAGAGTCATAATGACGCTATGGGGTCGAGACTCATAAACAATATGATTCCTCCACATCACAAAATTCCAGTGGGGAAACATCACACAATGCCTCATCCTTGAAGGGCTTGATGTCGTAGGAAAGGAGGCATTGTTAGTTGACACAAATATCTTGACCATGGCAAAGCCACTCGATGTTGTATGGTTACATGTGTGGTGTTGTTGGAAAATCCAACTGCTTGAAAGCCTCTGCTGAGATGATGTTTTTTTGGCTTGTGCTATCAACAATTAAATGCAGTGGGGTCCCCTTCACCCACACTTGTGAGTGGAAGAGTCGCTCCCCCTCCTCGAGATCCTCTTCTGGTTGGATTGTTGCAATTTGGAAAGTAGCAGTGGGTTTTGCATTAATAATTTCTTTCCTTTTATTATTTTCTAAATCAGGGTCCAAGTCGGGGTTCGTCTCTTTGTCTTTGAGTGCAAACACCAATGACTGTGTTGAGAAACATTCATCAGTGTTGTGCCAAAGGCTGTTGTGGAACTCACACCACTTTCTAGTCTCTTTCTTAGACTTCTCGTTACCCTTATTTTTCTGCATCTAGGACTAGCTCTCTTGAGGTTGGTCTTCCTTGCTCTGTCCATGCTTCTCCCACTTACTCTGTTGCTTGAATTTATGCTCAATTTTGACTGCATATCGGTAAGAAGATCCCAGTGAGGATATGTCCAATAAATCCATCTATGTATGGATGTACCTATGTAGACCACTACAGTACTTCAAAACTATGTGTTACTTGGAGTATTTGATACCCATATTTGAGCACAAGGTATGAAATATGTTGGTGTACTCCACCACTATCTGGTCTCTTTTTTTATGCAGAGTTGTCCATCTCATGTATTTGTCATCATAGCTTTTGACAGGGTAGAACTCCTCCTTTAGGGAATCTACAGAGGTTTCCCTAGTGGGTTCTCTCCCAAATAATGTAGATTCATCCATGTTTTAACTCTCCCAGTAACCTTCCCACCAAGATCTGACATGCTGAAGGGATTTAAGGAGCGTGAAGGTGATCTTTTCACTATCAATTTTTTTTTGGACAAAGTAATAACCTTCTAGCAGATTCAACCATTTTTCTAGAGCATCTGCATCTATCTGGCCTTCAAATAAAGGGATATCAAAATTGAATTGTACCTTGAATGGTGTCGCACTTGCAAAATTATTTCTTGTCAATGATGCCTCAGCTGTCACCATCGGTATTCTTCAAAGGATCTAAGCGAAGTTTTCCATCATCTCGTTCCTTTGTCACACGAGGGATTCCTCGAGCAATGTCTTGAAAGGATCTCCTACTCTATCATATCTCTTTTATTCTTCCATGCGAGGTCACTTGGGCTAGCAAGAGTGGTTTTCCTCAATCAAAACTAGCTTGAGATCCAAATCTCTATACCCTCACCTCGTCGGGGATCTTCTCTGAGAAATGACAAGGACCAGACTGCTCTGATACCACTGATCCAGATTATTTTTAGAACAACATGAAGTCATAAATATAACCGAGATATAACAATGAAATACACAAAAATATTAGAAGAGAGCACATAAATACAGTGAAACCCAACTTCTATTACTGAATAAGATAGAAAAATATTGTAGAAAACAAACTGGAAAAATGGGGTAACTTATCTCTAAAAAGAAAGAGATTTTGGCTACACTTCATTCACAATAAGCCTTACATCACACTCCATTGCATGCTTAGAGGGCCTCCTTAACCTCAATTATTTATGAGAGAGTGAAAGGAGAACAATTCCCATGATGCATGTGGGATAAATTGGACTAATTTTATAAAATGTCATAGGCATGTAAAACACTAGGACTTCCTGGGTGGTCACCCATCCCAATACTACTCTATCCTGAGCACTCTTAACTACAGAGTTCTAATGAGATCCAGTGCATTGACGCTATGTTGTAGGCATGTACATAAGACCACTAGGAAATCATTAAATGATGTATGTAATTAACTAATGAAGATGGAAATACATTCCATTCCCCATCAAAAGGGTGAATACCATGGTTTATCAAAACCACAAGCTCAAAATGGTGATTCATTTGAAGAGGTGGATGGCTACTGAGATCCATATGGATCAATGATAGAGTGTTTATGGATCTTATTTGGAGAAAAAGACTAAAGATCCATATTGTTAGGCTCGAAGAATGAACTCCTCTATGATTTGCACTGTAACAAGAAGTGTTTGTTATTGTTTACAGGTAATTTTCCTAAGAGTGAGTTCCCTTGAGTTCCTAGCAAAGAGATTCTTGGTTACCTATGACAGAGAGACCTTGATAAATGAATGGGATGCATGAGGGACTTCTATTAGTGAAGGGGTACATTCCTTGGGTTGGGAAGGTCAAGAGGAATAGAGCTAGTGGAAAATTGAGATAGTTGTAGGAGAATACCAATGGTTTGTGGGATTTATTAGCTATGAAGGGATAGCAAGAGACCACCCTCTTTTTTGGATTCCTATCCCCAGATTGATCGTTAATTTCTATTGAGATTTGGAACAACAACTCTATGGTTGGGTAGAATGTATGTCCCAAGTATTTGGTTGCACGTGTGAATTAAAAGATAAATTTTTTATTTGTTTATATGTTGTATTTATGAAATTGATAGTTGTGCATTCACTCTGTTTTTAAGAAATATTATATGTTGTTACGTTGAGTTGTTTTATTTTGCATTCAAGTCATTTTTAGCATGTTGTAGATGCATTTAATTGATGGTAACAAACAATAGTTAAATTTGATTGCAATTTGTAGTTGATAAGCTGTAGGTATTCAGTTAGATTTAAAAATAATTGTGATGGTTTTTACGTAGGTAATGGTCCTCAAGTGGGATAGGAAACATTACATTTTACCTCTTCTTTGGCCTCATAAAAATATATGAAAAATAAAACATCAACTGACACACTTTTATCTCTCTTTTGCACTCGTAAAACCATGAATGATACATTAAAAAATAAGTGAAGACTTTTTCCTCGACATATATATATATATATATATATATATATATATATATATATACACAAAAGTGGCAGCATGAACCATATCACCCTTAAACATGTCATATGTTTGTATCATTGTCTTATAGTTGGGTTATAGTTTTCCTAGTATCCATGCCATCAGTATGATTCATATACTCCTCCAACTGGTTACTCTTCTAATGACTATGTAGAGTGCTTCAATTCATCATGCGTTGTTTCACTATATCAATGTTTCTCTTGAGTCAATGCTATTAGGTCATCATTATTTCATGTTATATGTTTAAGGTAAGTTAAACCTAAGTTGTAAATCTACTATCTTGTTGACCATCTGTATCGACCATCCCTATGTCATCTATACTTGGTTATTCTATCGCTTCACATAATCTCTCTGTGTATGTTCCATGTCAATTTATGGGGGATACATTAAGGCACTCCTTCAATAGATCTCTTCCTATCCACTTCAAAACATTATTTAAGAGAGAATTATAGAAACTAGCTAGTACCTTGTGTTAATGCTCTGTAAATTCCCAGAGGTTGTCAGGAAAGAAGAAATATACGAGAGGTAACTTTATCCAACCACTTCGAAAATGGAATCTAGCCCTACTAGTTTCAGAGAGGGATCTCTCTGTGTGATTTAGCTATGTTCTAACTTTAAAATATTAGGCTAGTTATATAAAATAAAATAAGATTGAAAACGTTTGTTGTTTTTGTTGTGTTGGCTGAAAAGGGATTTACGCATCCATTGGGATATGGGGTCTGTATTATAAATATAGAAATCTAAACCATAAACAAAATATTTTTTTCACAGGGCAAGATAATGCATTCATTGGATTCTTTAGCAGTAAAGCGATGAATAGCAGAAAAGATGAGAATATCAATTAAAGTAAAGAACCATTTAAGAATTTATTCACTGTGATATCAGAAGATAAACATTAAAATCTTTCAAAGTCTGAAACAGGGTATACAAAGATAAATCCTGTAATGTGCGTTGCTTTTAAAATATTAGATCAGAAAACAATATGACAACTAAGCAAGAAGAACATTCAACATAGAAAAGAAAATATCACCAATGAATAACACGTGAGAATCTTGTGAAAACATCTCTTTGTATTACTGGAAGATCTCTTGATAAAAATTACAGTCTTGTAGCTTGCAAGGCATAAGGATCAACCCTCAGTACTTCAAACTTTGAAGTATTTATAATCAAAATTACATACGATCCTGTCATTAAAGATCAGGACATGGAAAATCTAAATTTAGCTAACTAACTTAACAAGATACAAAAATTTAGGAAACTGCTTGATGATGTGTTCACACTTCATGCTGATTTCTGGGATGAATCGTTGGTGAGGCCTCTTCACAACCTCGTCTGACTGGATAGATGACTATGCTTGGACACCTCATCGCCTACTCGATTAGACTGCATAACTCTTCCCATTGGAGGTCACTGGGAACACTAACCTTCAATAATATTCGGTATACTTCATCCATCTCTGTGTACTTGGAAAAGGTTGGCTTGATGATGAAGATGTACCAGATATTATGCTATATACTGATGTCTAACTGTAAAGCATCTAAGAATGCCTTTCTCGTGATACTACCTTGTATTCCTAAAAATTTTGAGCTATCCTTAGCCACAGTGGCTAGTTTATTTTTGTAATCAACGAGCGTCATTAACTTGTCATTTATAACTCTCATACCAAAAAGGCCTTTCTTCTGCAAAGATTCGATCTTGCTAAAATATATTTGCACTCCTGCTTCCATGGTCTGGAAATTTTCCTCCAGCTGCAGCATCAGTCCTGTCTTTGTCAGGACCCTGTTGACCTCAAGGATGGTCTTTGTCCTATCTTCAATCTTCAAGTCCTCTATCTCCTCTCTGGTTTTGGAATTCAGAAAATTGATGATCTCAGCAGCTTCTGTGGGCATCTCTCCCAGTTCTGCTCTTATCTTCTTGATAGCCTGCTGACTTCTTTGCACCAACTTGTTTTTCTCGGACATGATTTGTATCATCGGCCATATTTCATTCATGGACTTAGTGATATCCATCCAGACACTCTCTTTGACCTCAGCAAGTGTTTTGCCTGCAACTATTTTCTTTTGAAGTTGTTGCAATTCTTGTTTAAGCTTGTCTAAAGTTTGTTTCTCCTTGGAGTAGCTGGTTTGGAAGGAATATTTGAGTTCTTGAAGGTTCTCAATCTCCTTTTTAAGTCTACTAATCTCTGTCTCTTGCAAATTCATCTCTTCCATGGATTTAGCCAGTTCAACTATTTTCTCCAGAGCTGTCAGTGGAGTTGCCGAGGGAATTTATTCTATAGACGTTGTGCTCACTCCTGTGAGTGGGACTGCACTCAGTGGAATGACTTCCATGGGCTTTGATTGCTCCTTCTCTTTCACTAGTTTTTCCAATTTATCTTCCATTTCCTTCAACTGTGCATTCTGCTCCATGATCAACTTGAGCATCTCATCCTTTTCCCCTTCTATCTCCGTTATTTCCTTTGCCTGTGAATCTTTTGGTTGTGGTAGTTTCAACTATTTCCTCAGAGATTGTATATCGGCATTTTTCTTTTTGAGCATCTCCTTGACTTCTTTCACATTCGAGGGATCATATCCGATCTTGAGAACCAGTTCTTCCAACGTCTTAATGATGTTATCCTTGGCAAAGGATGATATTTTTTGTAACTTCAGCTGCGTCTGGACATTGCTCAGAGATACTCGTAACTTGGAGGCAACAGTAGAAGCATTTTCCAATCTAGAGGAAACCATTTCTCCAGTTTTCCTGTGCAGATCCATTTGATCAGCTGGATGCACATCTTTAGTCTGAAATTCAAATGTTCCCATTTTGTAATCGGTGATTACTTTCGGGTCTGGCACCTATGCTTACAGAAACACCATGTGCATTCTACCCTTTTTAGTGTCAAATGCAGAATACAGTTTGTGTTGTGCAGTTGATGTTTGCTTCCAGAAATGAGCATACGTGCTGCTAGTCAGCATCTAATTTCTCTTTTTGATCAGATCGTACTTCTAAAAAATTCTCAATTTTGTTCCTGTTTTCCTTGGCTGGTTGACTGGTGGAGTATCTAAAGGCTTCTTGGGCAACACTGTAGTCATTATTTGTTTGTTGCTTGTACTGAGGAGTGACCGATCAACCTCCATAGTTGTAGTGGATTGAATTCCCTTTTCACCAGCCGTGTCAGGTGCCTGATTGGTTTGTGGCCTCTTGGTGTGTAATTGGAACTCTTCAGACGACACTTCAGTGATGGAAGGTGAAGTGTCCTTCCTGGGCCTTTTCTTCTTGTGAACCTGTGGTGTAGTCATCTGTGAGACGGTGACCGAAAGTTCATGTTGTTCTGTCTCAACAAGGGTGTTTAGCTCCCATTCTGTCTGGTTGGAAAACTTCTCTATCTTAGGCCTGGATGTATGAACATATGGGATATTCTTATTTTTAATCCTCATCTCTGAAATTATCCCACAGGGGTCATAATGCCATATGAAGCTAACAAAAAACTTCATCTCCTTTAACAGTTTATCTGCTTCCTCCCCAGTGCCTCGGCTATTGCAGATGAATGATCCTATTTTCCCTTTGATCCTAAGTTTTTGCTTCTTTTTCAGAGACATAAAATGTATGTCGTTTGAGTTGATCATCTGCCTTATGTACTCCAAGGAAAATATCCTCACGGACAGATACTTGGGTAACTTGTATGGAGCCAATTCACATCCATACACTATGATCTCTATGTGGTCCTAGTACAGGTACCAGTCTCGTGTTTTTTCAAGGTCTAAAAGGTGTAAGAGCCTTTGAATTTCCTCATTTATTCTTGGCTGAGGTCTGCCACTGAGCATGCTCACCACGGGATGGTAAAACTACTCGATAAATTGTTTGAAGCTGAATTATGTAGAGTTATGTCTAAACAACGAAGTCCATGTTGTCACCACCTGTGGCCTCCCATCCTTGTCCATCTTCTACATCGAAAAAGAGAATTTGTCCGCTTGAAAGAATATGAACATGTAAGCCAGTATTGAGGAATACCGGAACATGCCTTCTGTGGCGAAATTTAAGAATTGCTCATGAATGTTGTCTCCCAAGAAGGCACTGTAGTCAAACTGAGTGGTGGGTTTCTCATCTGTGGAGAAGATGGACAGAAAACCTAGAATGGGTTCATCCACCCATTGATCTGAAAAATACCCAAGCAGGGCACAGAGTGACGAGATGACCTGGTTTCCCTTCAATGAGAACATGGATGAATGATATGGGGGATTTGTAGTGGGGAGCTGAGCGGTATGTGGGAGAAAAAGATTGAAAATATGAGCTCTTTGGGGGAATGATAATTTCTAGTATAGTTCTGTGATGATTTCAAAGTTGAAAGGTGAGGCGGATTTGGCTCTAGGTATCTGCATCATCTAATCAATGGTTTATGGTGTAATGAAGAAGAGAGTTTCTCCAGATGAAGAAACTACGACTCTCTGGTCAGGGAGATAATGAGCCTGGTATTTGAGGGAGAATTTGGGAAAATGGTTAACCTGGGGTAAAAGATATAGGGGAAGGTTTGACTCCCAGAGGCCGATTTCATCACTTTGGTCCAAGAAAACATCCTTTAGCCATGACTGTAAATCTGCGAAGTCGAGCTTGCATCTGGTGTCTGCGATTAAATGGTCTTTGTCGGCCAGATGGATCCTGTCGAGGTCGACAGGAGGCAGAAGGAAAGTATTTTCCTTGGCCTCAGTTTTCTTTGATTTTGGTGTCATCACTATAACAATACCTGCAAGTAAAACAAAATGGTTAGCAAGGATGACTTTGGATTTGGGCGACTGACTGTAACGGAGAGGAAAATGGGGAAATATTTTCTAGTGCAGCGACATGGTAAATGATGAGGGAATGAAGGGTGAAGGTAGTTTTGAGAAAATGGATACTCATTGGGCATGGGATATAGGTCAATAGGTTAACGGATAAGTTAGCTAGTAATAAATGGCCAACGGGTCGTTCAGAGCGTGAGATGGAAGGTCACAATGACTGAAGAATATGGCTGGGTGACATGGCGGGTATTGATTGGGATTTGACCATGGTGAAGACACTTGTAAGAAGGTGAGATGACTGACAGAGTAATGAGATATGACATTTAGGGGAGAACATGGAAAATGACATCATGGGGTGACAAGGTATGTCAGACCGTGGGAGGCAGTGGGATTCAGAACCAATGGATTCCTACCAAGTAGAGATAAGGGGCCTACTAGGAAACAATCCATTCCGAACCACTCCCCCCCTCCATTAAAAATAGAATGGTCGGGGGGGGTCCGAAAAACAATATGATCCATCCATCAGCACGCCCCCTCCCGGGCTGTAGATCTGTGCACGATATTTAACTAACATTCTGGACCCCCCCCCCACCATTAAAAGAAGAATGGTCAGGGGGGTCCCTAATCCAATCTGAGCCATGGATATGAGCGCAAACATATGAGCCGTTCATATACATACCTTTTTTATCTCTGATTCCGGACCCCCCCCGCCCCCCACCCCCACACCATTAAAGGTAGAATGGACGGGGAGTCCGGAAAGACTTGTCAACTGTGGATCTGGGCGCTCGCTCTTCGACCGTTCATCTATGCGTTGTGCTTAACTGTGAGCGCGAAGGCATATGTGCTCCAAAACACTTAGGATAAGTGCATATCGTGGGTTTTCCCAAGATTTTCCATGTTTTTATCACCAAGGGGTTAAACATCAAACCTTTTAAACCTCAAAGATATGGTTCAACATTGATCATCATGCTTGTTTTATTGAGATAAAGCAAACTACCCTATGCTCTAACCTAATCACCTATGACTATTAGGCCTAATTAAACTATTGGGCTAAGAAATTACTCTATCGTGGGGTTATCTGACCAAGATTAGGAAGTTTGGTCAAATTTATTCACTAACTAACCTAAATCACTTGGCTAAGATTAAACAGTTTAGCCAAGCTTATTCACTACTCCTATCAACATCAATTTAAAAGAACTTGGCCATGCTTGAAAGGTATGGACCAAGTCATTGTTATTGCATGGGGCTCTATTGATTTTCTTTTATGCCCTCTTTTATTCTTTTTCTTTCTTTTCTTTTTCTTTTCTTTTCTTTTCTTTTTCTTTTCTTTTCTTTTCTTTTCTTTTCTTTTCTTTTCTATTTCTTTTCTCAAATTATTTGCAGAATCGAAAATCATTTGATAAGAAAAAAAACTAAAGAGATAACATTTCAGTCACTAGTTGATCCTATAAATTATAGGGTTATAACAACGGCTCCACCTGGGGATGGTACTCTCCTTGTGAAGTGCCAAGAATCTCGATTCCTGATGTTCTGAAAAACTTTCTCCGTAGTTTCCTTTGTTGCTTGATTGGTTTTATTTTTGAAAACTGGAAGACAATGTTCAATGGCTTAGGGCCTTCTCTGTGGGCTTAAACTATCTAATCAAAGTTATTTCACTCAAAAACTTGTAAGCAAAATGAAAATGGTTTGTACAATGGAAAGTGTGACTGGAGGTCCCCACTGAGGAGGTGAATAGTGCTTCAGCATTCTGTCATTTACAGGTCCTCCTGGCAAATTTGTCCCATCGTTGTTGTTGAGCAAGAAGGCATTATTTCCTCTGAATGATTGAATCATTTAAGGTCCCTTCTATAGACTGTCGAATTTTCCATGCTTCCCCTTATCCTTATTTCGAGCATCCCATCTCAGAACCAAGTCACCTAGCTCAAAGTCATCTTCTTTAGTTCTTTTGACAAAGATCTTCTTAATTCTTTCTTGGACAACCTGAGTTTTGTTGTATACTTCTTCTCTGGATTGCTGCAAGTGGATCATCTGGTTTATCCTTCTTTGAGAGTCGTTCGGCTCAGCTTGCATCTCTTGTAGAAATTTCATGACAAGAACTCCTAAGGAAGTGGGAAAAACTACTTCAGTGCCATAGACCAACTGATATGATGACATACCAATTGACCTCTTGGTGGTCAGTCTGTCGGCCCATAGTGCGAAAACTAACTTGTTATGTCGTGATTTTTTTTTTCCTGCAAAGTCTTCTTAATAATGTTCACCAGGGTCTTATTGGATGACTCTGTTAGCCCATTTCCGTGAGGGTAATAAGGTGTGGAATGACCCAAACCAATATGATATTGGTTGCAAAAGTATATGAGCTTCTTAGATCGGAAAGTACTTGCATTGTCAGTTATAATCTTTCTGGGACATCCAAAATGAGACAAGATATTATTTTCAAGAAATTTAATAATGATAGAATCATTAGCTTGCCTGCTTGGTACAACTTCAATCCATTTTGTGAAATAGTCTGTAGCAATAAGAATCCACATGTGCTGGCCTGAAGAGGGAGGATGTATTTCTTCGATAAATTCTAATCCCCATTGCTTGAAAGGATCTTCAACAGAGATTGGTTTTAGGGGCAAAGGAAGGATCTTATTTTTTCCCTCGAACACCTGGCACTTATGACATGAAGTAACTTTCTGATGTGCATCGGCGAACAATGTAGGCCAATAGAACCCAACTCTGATAATTTTATCAGCTGTGGTCTTCCAACTCAAATGACCACCACAGTCTCCTACATGAAAATCCAGCAATACTTTGTCATCTTCATCTTTTAATAGAAAATTCAACAAAATACCTCCACGATCCTCCCGATATAGATTGCCTTCTAGAATGCAAAATTTTAATGCTTTCAATTTCAAAAAACTAGCTTTAGTTTTGGTAAGACTAGGGGGAGCTTGTAAGTTTTGCAAAATAAATATCAGTTCTGCGTACCATGAAGAGTTCATAAATACCTCTTTCATGCTTGGAGTCGCTTGTTGTCCCTGTTCATCTACTGCAACTAAGAAATTAATATCAAGAGCATGGAAATTGGATTCAGCCATTAACTTTGCTAGACCTTGACCTTTAATCAATTTAGTAGGCTTAATCTCTATGTCATACTCCAGAATGATAGAAATCCATTTTCCTCTTCGACCATCTGGATTGTCCTGAGTTAAAATGTATTTTACTACAACATTTAGAACATATGCGATGGTGTGGGAATGGAAAATATATTCTCTAAAATCCTTTATGGATTTCACTAGGGAAAAAGCTTGTTTCTACATTATTTTGTAATTCAAAGATGCATCTCTTAATGCTTTACTGAAAAAGGCTATGGGTTGTTCATAGCCTTCGCAATTTTTCTGTAGTAATACTACTGCAATGGTATGTTCAGAAGCAAAAGAAAAAAGGTAAAAATCCTTGGTGAAATCAGGACTGATCAAGACTAGAGCCTGTGTGAGTGCACGTTTAACTTGTTCAAAAGACTGCTTAGATTCAGTGTCCCATTTTATTTTCGTGTCCTTTCTTAACATGTTTTTGATGTTCCTGAGAAGCTCATCCAGGTTAGGTATGAATCTTCTCAGAAAGTTTATTTTCTCAATGAAGGATTGTAATTATTTGATATTCCTTGGGTGTTCCAGTTTCTGAATGGCTTATATTCTGCTAGGATCTATCTTAATTTCGTCCTTAGATATTATGTGCCCCAACAATTTACCCTCCTCTAATCCAAAGAGGCTTTTCTTAGGATTCAGAGAAATCCCAAATTTCCTACATTTCTCAAATACTCGTCTGAGATGTCTTAAGTGCTTGTCATCAGATACACAGTTACGTCATCTAAATAAATGATAATAAATTTGCCAAGTTCTTCCACAAAACCGATGTCCATCACTCTTTGGAAAGTGGCCCCAGCGTTCATTAATTCAAAAGGCATTTTCACATACATGAAGGTGCCCCAAGGTGTTATGAAGGTTGTTTTCTCTTGGTCATCTGGGTGAACGAGCACCTGGTTATAGCCTGAGAGACCATCCAGTAAGGAGATTCGACTCGCTCCAACTACCTTTTGTAATATGTGGTCCTTTTTTGGCAATGGGTAGTTGTCGTTTAGAGAAACTTTATTTAGGTTTCAGAAATCAATACAAAGTCTGATTTCCCCACTTTTCTTTCAGGTTGGGACCAAATTTGAAACCCATTTGGAAAATCGTAAGGGAACTATGATTTTAGCATCATACATATTTTTAATTTCTTTTTCTATCAGGGGAAGTAACTTGGGATTGATTCTCCTAAGTTTTTGCCTGAAAGGTTTTTGATCTTCTTTTATCGGGATCCTATGTTGTATGTGTTGGATTACTGAGAGGGGGGGTGAATCAGTAATAGAGAAATTTAATCCCTTTTAACCATATAATCCAAGTGCTATATGAATGAAGCATTATTATCCAATAACTGCAGAGTAAATAAGCAATAAACAAATGAACAATCATACACATACACAGTACACCAGTGTTTTACGTGGAAACCCAAATCGGGAAAAAACCACGGAATGATTTTTCTTATATGTCTTGAAGAATTACATTCATTGAAAGAACCAACTTCCTTTGTTTTCCAGCTACAACTGGAAGGAGGCTCCAACCCCCTAGTTTCTCAGGCTACAACCTGAGGAAAGCTCCAACTCCCCAAATCTCTGGCTACAACCCTCAATGTTCTCCGGCTACAACCGGAAGGTGGATACAACCACCTGTCCTTACCCCGTCCTGCCACCCTGAAGTAGAAGTAGAATGATGGAACCACTGTCACACTATCACTGTGAGATATACCACTATAAACCTGTACCAATAAATCTGAACCATGCATCAACCATGCATC
>ML786428.1:39104-50710 GCA_009831015.1 Picea engelmannii
GAGGTTTCCCCCTCGAAGAGGCTTATTATCTGATATTATCTCTTTTTCAAGGCGTTGAGTACTTTTCTTGAGGTTTTTCTATGCTATATTGATGTTTGGTTCTTAACATATGGTTTCAGAGCTCAAGGTCTTGGGGTTTCGCTACCAAAGCCAATGATACCAATGATACCAAGGACTAGGAATGTTTGGTTCTTAACACTATCACATACCCCCTACCTAAATCGGATTTTTCTGGTCTTCTGCCGGACCAGAACCCCTAATTATCCATGGAGGCCCAGTGATCATGTGATCGTGGGTCATGATCATGGTTCAATTTGAACGCAGTGCCTATTTGTATTTCACGCCTCGGTGCTACAGTAATGTCTAATCATTCGAATCTACAACCGTCGAACCCTGACAGGGCTAGCGATCGGCCAATGGGGTCGAATCCCTACAGGATCAACAAATGGCCAATAGGAACAAATCCCAACAGGGGTATAGAACCGCCAATGAGAACATGCCTCGTCGCGCGGTTAGGTGTAATGCAGGTGGCAGAAAGGGAAACTCGACACAGTAGTCGACATGACATGAGGGGGGGGCTACTTCACACGCAACACTATTCCAGACCCCCCCCCCATTAAAGGAAGAATGGCAAGGGGGGGTCCAGAATCCACTTGAGCGCCGTTGATCATGATGAGTTAATCTCGACCGTTCGAGAGTTGCGCGTCCAATTTCGGACCCCCCCCTACCGCTAAAGGCAGAATAGTAAGGGGGCTCCGGAATGGAACCTCAGTCGTAGATCTGGACGGGTGGACTCTGGAAGTCCAGATCTGCTCGTCGCTTACCCTAAAGCATATTCACGTCTTGGCATAAGTTGACGTCTCATCTCCACATCTAACGGTCATTACAGACCCTAAGATCCTCCGAAAGAATCTCGTCCGTTCATCGGGGTTTTATCATCACGAGAATCCAGACTCTCGATCATGGGACTCCCGAATCCTCGATCCCTGGTTTCCCGATGTAGTTAATATCTCGACACGTGGCCTCCGTCAATCGGATGGCTCAGATCTACTCCGGGGTTTCCACCATGGGAAATCCCGAACTCTTGTCAACAGGAATCCCGATTCCGCGATTCTCGATTTCCCGATGGATGAATTTCCTTTCGGGACTTTTCCTGAATGTTCCGATCGCCACCACGCATCCTCCTATGATGGACGGTCCTGATCACTTCTCACGATTTCGGAGTTTCCGCTGCTGAGATATTCCGGCTTCTTGTCCCTTCAATCTCCGAAATGCCGACGGGCTCCCAATCTTGTCCACGTGTCCTCTTATGATGGACGACTCATAACTATCCTGGGGTTTCCACATTGGAAAATCCCGAACTCTTGTCAACAGGAATCCCGATTCCGCGATTCTCGATTTCCCAAAATGGGAGATCTCGCGACACGTGGCCTCCATCAATCGGATGGCTCAAATCTGTTTCGGGGTTTCCACATTGGAAAATACTGATCCACTAGGGTGTTAACCCTCGGGTATATTCTGACAGATCCAACGACTGTCGGGTTTTTCAGCTGAGATCTGACGGCTCATAATGGTTCCTACGCATGCATTCTTCCACGACTCCCTGGGCGTGGAAAAGATCCACGACTCCCTGGGCGTGGAAAAGATCCACGGTCCAGATACTCTCATGAACCTTGGGGATCTACGGTCCTAAACTCTTCTTTACCCACGAAGACACAGGAAATCCAACTGGTAAGGCATTTAACGCCCTACTTTCTCCTACTAATCTAACGGTCATGGGTGACCGAAGATTCCCCGACGAAATCTCGTCCGTCGGTTAATACCTATAAGGTTAAGGTACTTAACCTTCCAGCTCCTTCCTCCGATCTGACGGTCGTGAGTGACCACAGATATCCTAACGAGATCTCATCCGTTGATTCGTTACTTCATCCTTATGCTATCATCTCGGTTTCAAGAGGGTCGTTCCTCCTTATGAAGGGTTACTAAGGCCTTACGCCTTCACAACCGCCTTCCCGGTTCTGGATGGGATTTTCAAGGAAGGTATTTCTATGGGGAGAATTACTCAGGGTACTACCTGAGGTATATAAGGATGTCGTCCTCCAGAGAACCAGGCATGAACTCTGAATTGGGTCAGTACGCACACAGATAACGAATTCATGAGGATATAAACCATACGTAGTCTTTCCACATAAATATACAACTACTAGTACTAGTCAAAACACCATACAGTCATTCTTATAATGAAATCATTCACAGTTCACAGCCTATGAGAATAATTATCAGAATAAGCACATAAATATATATTTCAAGATGCCAGAGGAAAAACACTTATCAGAAATAACACCAGGGGTCAAGCAATTGCTGAGAGGGGTGCTCATTTCCACCCAACCGTAGGCTTAGAGACTCCCAGCGGATTTACCACTAGCCACCCTCGAGCTGAGACCACGATGCTGTGAGACTGTGTCTCTGTTTTCCAGTGACCAGGAGCGAAGGTTGCAATCTTTCTTCTCTGCTATCACTCACTCTCCATAATGCCATAGTTCTCCCCTCGCGTCTGCCCCCCAATTGCTTCTACCCTACGCCTTATCCTCTTGCGAGGTTGTGTGTGGCGCGATTACCCTCGCACTGGCCAGTCATGATGGCTCTACGGATGGGCGGTTCACCTCCCCATCCCTCATTAATTCCTGAGAAGCCATCAACCTACCAGTCTGCAAGGCATTTAATTCGGGGCCAGTGAGCCGCTTTTTATTCTCCGGGCCAGTGGAGTCCAAATACGGTATTAATTCTCGGTGGAAGTTAACGCCACCTTTCCAGGTGCCTTCCACTGTCATCGTGGTCTCTTTTTCTGCACATTCCCTCTTAGCAGTCCTGCAATAAAATTCATAATGATATTCACATTTATTGACCTTTTACTCAAGGTCCATTTACATCACATATTCACATTTATGAGTTTGCCATAGTTCTTGGCCAGTCCAGTTATTTTTACAAAGTGGGGGAAACAGGGTGTTACAATTCCCTCCCCCTTAAAAAGGAACATCATCCTCGATGTTCTTATCTTCTAACATGAATTGCATGTACAGAAGTAAACAAAATCGGATATGCCTATCTCATGGCATCCTCCATTTCCCATGTAGTCTCATCTGGGCCAAAATGTTTCCACTGCACCTTGACCTATGCAATGGTTCTGTTCCGGAGCGGGGTTTCCTTTCTGCCCAGTATGCATTGGGGTTCTGGTAGAAATTCTCCCTTTGGTTCTACCTGGATCACAGACTAATCAATTATATGATTAGCATCATGTACATATTTCTTCAATAATGAAACATGGAAAACATTATGTGCTTTTACTGTGGGAGGAAGTGCTAGCCGATAGGCTATAGGTCCCACTCTATCTAGAACCTCAAAGGGTCCACAATACCGGGGTGCCAACTTGGCACAAGCTCCCATTTTGAGGGAACTCCTTCTGGGCTTAATTCAAAGATATACATGGTCTCCCATTTTGAACTCTCTTGGATTTCTCTTGTGATCAGCATAACTTTTCTGTCGGCTCTGAGCGACCTTCAGATTTTGTTTTATCTGAGTCACTTGCTGTTCCATTTATTTCAATATGTCGGGTCCAAACGAAATCCTATTTACAGGATTATTCCAGCTGACTGGAGTATTACACGGCCTACCATTGAGGACCTCGAAGGGACTCATCGTTAAGGATGCTTGGTAGCCGTTGTTGTGGGCGAATTCTACCAATGGCAGGTAGTCTTCCCATTTCCTGGGTTGATGCATTACATGCATCCTTAACATATCCTCTAATATCTGATTCACTCTTTCTGTCTGTCCGTTGGTTTGAGGGTGATAGGCGGTGTTGAACAACAATTTGGTCTCCAATCCAACCATCAGTGATTTCCAAAAATTGGAAGTAAATTTTGTGTCTCTGTCGGACACTATCTCCTTCGGCATACCGTGCAGTCTGAATACCTCTTTCATAAATATCTGGGCGATATCTATCGCCTTGCAAGTTGATTTGACGGGGATGAAATGAGCAGACTTTCTCACTTTATCCACCGCTACCATAATGGTGTCATTCTATTTGGTTGAAGTTGGCAATCCAGTGATAAAATCCATGGAGATGGTTTTCCATTTCCATTCTGGGATGGGTAAAGGGTGTAATAGTCCTGCTGGGTGTCGATGTTTTGCTTTAACCCATTGGCATTCTATGCATTGGGCCAAATATTTGGCTATGTCTTTCTTCAAGCCAGGCCAATAAAATTGTTTCCGGGTGGCAATGATCATTTTCTGGTATCCTGGATGACCAGTGCATGGTCTTTTATGTAGTTCATCCATAATGAACCTTTTCAAGTCGTCACAATTTGGAATGTACAGTCTATATCTGTAAGTGAGAAAACCTCCTTCGGTCATCTGGTAGCCTTCATATTTTTCTCCAGCGGGTTCTTGCTGTAGGTATAGGGTCACAGTCTGAACAAAGGAATCTGTTTCTTATGCATTCCTGAATTTGTTCTTGACATCTGTCTCGCAGGTACTCACCGCTGCCAGGTGAATCATTTTCATGCTTTTGCTAAGGGCATCGACCACCCTATTTTCTTTCCCTTTGATGTGTTTGATTTCAAAATCAAATTCGCTAAGGAGGGCCATTCATCTAGCTTGTCTAGCATTGAGCTTTGGTTGGTCGAACAAATACCGTAATCCACAGTGATCTGTCATAAGTACAAATTTTCTTCCCAAGAGGTAATGCCTCCACATTTTTAAGGCATGCACTATGGCAACCAGTTCCAGATCATGAGTCACATAGTTGACCTCATGTTCATTCAATTTTCGGGATTCATAGCAGATCACCTTTCCTTCCTGCATAAGGACTCCTCCGAGCCCTTCCTTACAGGCATCTGTGCACACAAGGAAGTCAGCTTCTGGGTCAACAATTTTCAACACGGGGGCATGGGTTAGTAGATGTTTCAAGGTTTGAAATCTTTCTTCACATTGTTGTGTCCACAAGAATTTTTTCTCCTTCTTCTGGAGGGCAGTGATTGGACAACCAATCTTGGAGAAACCTTTTATGAATCTCCTATAATATCCCGCTAATCCCATAAAGGATCTGAAGTTTGAAACATCCTTTGGGGTAGGCCATTCCATGATAGACCTGATCTTGTTAGGATCTACCGCTACCCCTTCCTTGGATAGGACAAGTCCCAAGTATTGTACTTTCTTTTGAAAGAAGTCACATTTGTTGAATTTAGCATAGAGCTGATGATCTCTTAGCAGTTGCAGCACAAGTCTAAGATGCTCTTCATGTTCTTCTCTATTCTTGGAGTAGATTAATATCTCATCAATAAAAACTAGTACAAATTTATCTAAAAATTTACTGAGTATATTGTTCATTAAGCACATGAAAGTTGTAGGGGCATTGGTTAACCCAAATGGCACTACCACAAACTCGTAGTGACCATACCGTGTCCGGAAAGCGGTTTTGTGGATGTCTTCACCCTTGATTCGGACTTGATGGTATCCCGAACTCAAGTCAATCTTTGAGAAAATATATGCTCCTCCCAACTGATCGAATAGATCATCGATCCTGGGCAAATGGTACTTGTTCTTTATGGTTACTTTATTAAGTTGTCTATAATCTATACATAGTCTAAGGGTGCCATCCTTTTTTTTCACAAACAGGACTGGTGCTCCCCATGGGGACACGTTGGGTCGAATATAACCCTTATCCATCATTTCTTTCAGTTACAATTTGAGTTCAACTAACTCAGGTATGCTCATCCGATAGGGTGTCCTAGACACCGACATCGCTCCTGGTGCGAGCTCTATCGAGAAGTCAATGTCTCTTCTCGTAGGTAGACCCGATACCTCTTCCGAAAACACATCTCTGTATTCTCTCAGGATAGGGTGATCATCAGGGCATGGTTTAGCACCTTCGATTGTCTTCAACACCTGTATTTCATATAGGGGACATCCCTTTCGACAATACTTTCTCATTTGCAGGGCTGATATTTGCCTCACCAAGACAGGTTTTTGGATCCCTTGAAGGGTTATCCTTTTTCCTTCTTTTCTCACACAGTCTAAGTTTTTATGGTAACAATCCAATTTGGCTTTATGGACGGACAGCCAGTCCATACCAATCAACAGATCATATGATCCCAGGGGTAATACGTTAAGGGTTGCTTGGGTGGGAATTTCACCCAACATTAACTGGCAGGCTAGTATGACCTCTACCACCTTTCTTTTAGTGCCAGTGGCTAACTATACCAAACATGGCTTGGTTTGTTTTTGTGGCTGTAGATTACACTTATCCACAGTAATAGGGGCTATATAACTCAAATTTGAACCAGGGTCAATTAAAACAGACACTAGATGGCTGAAAATCATACCTTCTCTTTCCACCACTGAAGCTTGGTGGTCAGATTGGTTATTATCCAAGGCTGAATAAATCTGCGGCACACTCCTTTCCACATCATTGACTGTGGTAGCTTCCTGAATGTTATAAACTTTTCGACTGTTCTGTTGTCGGTGTGGACAGTCTCTCAGGAGATGCTCTTCTCCACAACCCCAACATTTCAGAGGTTCTTTCTTTGGGTTATTAGTCTTCGCTGGTATAGGTCCAGAAGTTTTATTTTCGTCCACCGAGGGAAAGTTCTGTTGGAGTACACTCCGGGCTGGAAAGTTCATTCTGGAATTCTTCTTGTAGTTCTTAAATCCTGAGGATTTGATCCCCTTTTTCTGAAATTTCGAACCATTCTTCTGTCTCCAGTCTCCACGAGACTCTGCCCGATGTCCATATTGTTCATGACAATATGTTTCTTTTCGAATAGTGTCTTCTAAGGTCTTTGGCTCGTCGAATTCAATTTGGTTTTGGTATTCCTTGGGTAGCCCACTGATGAAGCGTTGCACCTTCGCCTTCTCTGCTTTGATGTAGGGTACATATCGCAGTAAGTCGAGGAATTTGTTAACATATTCCTCTATAGTGAATTTCTCCAGTTTGAGTTCATAAAACTCTTTAGCCTTTTCGTCGAAATATTTTTCCGACAAATACTTCTTCCGGAAGTACTTCTCAAACATTTTCCAAGACAGGTCCTCCTCACAGACGCCTTTCATATTCTTAAGGTCTTCCCACCAGATGGAAGCCTTTCCGTTCAGATTGAAAGTGGCCACTCAGGCCTTCAAATTCTCTGAAAAATCATGGACTCTGAAATATTTCTTCAGTCCAAGTAGCCAAGCCTCAGCTTCCTCTCCCTTCTTTATCTCACCATCGAAGGAGGGAGGTTTGGCCTTTCTGAATTCCTCAAATTTATGAATCTTGGAAGTCTTTTGCTTCTTCTGTTTTCTTCGAGAATAGGAATTGGTCCTGCTGCTGGAAGAGCCTTCTGAATCACTAGTTTCCTTCTCAGTGGAATCGTCCGGCACGGGTCCTTTACCTCTGGGGTGGACCTTTCTTGAGGTGCTCCTCTCTGTATGGCCACTGATACGACCATGTTTCAACACTTCGGGTTCATGCTGCATTTGTCGCTGTAGGTCGGATAAGTTCTGCAGTAACACTGCATTAATTTCAGTTTGCTTTTCTTGTTCTTTCATCATCCTTTCATTGTCGGCCTTGCAACTTTGCAACTCAACCATGAGACTCCTCACAGTCTCGGCTAGGTCTGGGGGGGTTCCTATCACTCCTCTTTCGTCAGACTCTTCATCTCTTGGTGAGTCACCATTCTCTGTGTCTGTAAATTCCCGCGACTGATCGTCCTCTTAGGTGAAAAGACAAACCCTGATTGTTAGTCAAGAGTTAGATATATTTTTATAATCTGCGCATAATTTATAATTCTTTCACATGCACACACAGTCGGGTTCTCGTTTCCAAGTTTTCAATACTGGACAAGAGAGTTACGTTAGGGGTTGCTCTTCGTAGGAGTACTTCGAACGGAGCTTATGCGCAACTCGTTCATGAGCCCAATCAGGCCGAGTGTTGTAACCATGCTCTGATACCACTTTGTCACATACCCACTACCTAAATTGGATTTTTCTGGTCTTCTGCCGGACCAGAACCCCTAATTATTCATGGAGGCCCAGCGTAAGCTGGCTCTTTCTCTCTCCTTCTCTGTTCCCATGTAATCATGGGTCATGATCACGGTTCAATTTGAACGCAGTGCCTATTTGTATTTCGCGCCTCGACGCTACAGTAATGTCTAATCATTCGAATCTATAATCGCCGAACCCTGACAGGGCTAGCGACCGGCCAATGGGGTTGAATCCCTACAGGATCAGCAAATGGCCAATAGGAACAAATCCCAACAGGGGTAGAGAACCGCCAATGAGAACAGGCCCCGTCGCGCGGTTAGGTGTAATGTAGGTTGCAGAAAGGGAAACTCGACACAGTAGTCGACATGACTGGAGGGGGGGCCTACTTCACACGCCACACTATTCCGGACCCCCCCCCCCCATTAAAGGAAAAATGGCAAGGGGGGGTCTGGAATCCACTTGAGCGCCGTTGATCATGATGAGTTAATCTCGACCATTCGAGAGTTGCACGTCCAATTCCGGACCCCCCCCTACCGCTAAAGGAAGAATAGTAAGGGGGCTCCGGAATGGAACCTCAGCCGTAGATCTGGATGGGTGGACTCTGGCCGTCCAGATCTGCTCTCCGCTTAACCTAAAGCATATTCACGTCCTGGCTTAAGTTGACGTCTCATCTCCACATCTAACGGTCATTACAGACCCTAAGATCCCCCGAAACAATTTCGTTCGTTCATCGGGGTTTTATCATCACGAGAATCTGGACTCTCGATCACGGGACTGTCGAATCCTCGATCCCCAGTTTCTCGATGCGGTTAATCTCTCGACACGTGGCCTCCGTCAATCGGACGGCTCAGATCTACTACGGGGTTTCCACCATGGGAAATCTCGAACTCTTGTCAATAGGAATCCCGATTCTGCGATTCCTGATTTCCCGATGGATGACTTTCCTTTCGAGACTTTTCCCGAATGTTCTGATCGCCACCACACGTCCTCCTATGATGGACGGTCCTGATCGCTTCTCGCGATTTCAGAGTTTCCGCTGCTGAGATATTCCGGCTTCTTGTCTCTTCGATCTCCGAAATGCCAACGGGCTCCCGATCTTGTCCACGTGTTCTCCTATGATGGACAACTCATAACTATCCCGGGGTTTCCACATTGGAAAATCTCGAACTCTTGTCAACAGGAATCCCGATTCCGCAATTCCCTATTTCCCGAAATGGGAGATCTCGCGACACGTGGCCTTCATCAATCGAACGAATCAAATCTATTTCGGGGTTTCCACATTGGAAAATCCCGATCCATTAGGGTGTTATCCCTCGGGTATCTTCTGACAGATCCAATGGCTGTCGGGTTTTTCAGCTGAGATCTAACGGCTCATAATGGATCCTACCCATGCATTCTTCCACGACTCCCTGGGCGTGGAAAAGATCCACGGTCTAGATACTCTCATGAACCTTGGGGATCTACGGTCCTAAACTCTTTGCTACCCACGAAGACACAGGAAAACCAAGTGGTAAGGCATTTAACGCCTTACTTTCTCCTACTAATCTAATGGTCGTGGGTGACCGCAGATTCCCCGACGAAATCTCGTCCGTCGGTTAATACCTATAAGGTTAAGGTACTTAACCTTCCAGCTCCTTCCTCCGATTTGACGGTCGTGAGTGACCACATATCTCCCGACGGGATCTCATCCGTCGATTCGTTACTTCATCCTTATGCTGTCATCTCGGTTTTCAAGAGGGTTGTTCCTCCTTATGTAGGGTTACTAAGGCCTTACGCCTTCACAACCACCTTCCCAGTTCTGGATGGGCTTTTCAAGGAAGGTATTTCTATGGGGAGAATTACTCAGGGTACCACCTAAGGTATATAAGGATGTCGTCCTCCCGAGAACCAGGCGTGAAGTCTGAATTGGGTCAGTACACACACATATAACGAATTCATGAGGATATAAACCATACATAGTCTTTCCACATAAATATACAACTACTAGTACTGGTCAAAACACCATACAATCATTCTTATAATGAAATCATTCACAGTTCACAGCCTATGAGCATAATTATCAGAATAAGCACATAAATATATATTTCAAGATGCCAGAGGAAAAACACTTATCAGAAATAACACCAGGGGTCAAGCAACTGCTGAGAGGGGTGCTCGTTTCCACCCAACCGTAGGCTTAACGACTCCCAACGGATTTACCACTAGCCACCCCCGAGCTGAGACCACGATGTTGTGAGACTGCGTCTCTGTTTTCCATTGACCAGGAGCGAAGGTTGCAATCCTTCCTCTCTGCTATCACTCACTCTGCATAATGCCAGAGTTCTCCCCTCGCGTCTGCCCCCCAATCGCTTCTACCCTACGCCTTATCCTCTTGCGAGGTTGCGTGTGGCGCGATTAACCTCGCATTGGCCAGTCATGATGGCTCTACAGATGGGCGGTTCACCTCCCCATCCCTCATTAATTCCTGAGAAGCCATCAACCTACTAGTCTGCGAGGCATTTAATTCGGGGCCAGTGAGCCGCTTTTGGTTCTCCGGGCCAGTGGAGTCCAAATACAGTATTAATTCTCGGTGGAAGTTAACGCCACCTTTCCAGGTGCCTTCCACCGTCATCGTGGTCTCTTTTTTTGCACATCCCCTCTCAGCAGTCCTGTAATAAAATTCATAATGATATTCACATTTATTGACCTTTTACTCAAGGTCCATTTACATCACATATTCACATTTATGATTTTTCCATAGTTCTTGGCCAGTCCAGTTATTTTTACAAACTGGGGGAAACAGGGTGTTACAATTCCCTCCCCCTTAAAAAGGAACATCGTCCTCGATGTTCTTATCTTCTAACATGAATTGCATGTACAGAAGTAAACAAAATTGGATATGCCTGTCTCATGGCATTGTCCATTTCCCATGTAGCCTCATCTGGGCCAAAATGTTTCCACTGCACCTTGACCTGTGCAATGGTTCTGTTCCGAAGCAGGGTTTCCTTTCTGTCTAGTATGAATTGGGGTTCTGGTAGAAATTCTCCCTCCAGTTCTACCTGGATCACAGACCAGTCAATTATATGATTAGCATCATGTACATATTTCTTCAATAATGAAACATGGAAAACATTATGTGCTTTTATTGTGGGTGGAATTTCTAGCCGATAGGCTACAGGTCCCACTCTATCTAGAACCTCAAAGGGTCCACAATACCGGGGTGCCAACTTGGCACAAGCTCCCATTTTGAGGGAACTCCTTCTGGGCTTAATTCAGAGATATACACGGTGTCCCATTTTGAAATCTCTTGGATTTCTCTTGTGATCAACATAACTTTTCTGTCGGCTCTGAGCGACCTTCAGATTTTGTTTTATCTGAGTCACTTGTTGTTCCATTTCTTTCAACATGTTGGGTCCAAATGAAATCATATTTATAGGATTACTCCAACTGACTGGAGTATTACACGTCCTACCATAGAGGACCTCGAAGGGACTCATCTTTAAGGATGCTTGGTAGCCGTTGTTGTAGGTGAATTCTACCAATGGCAGGTAGTCTTCCCATTTCCTGGGTTGATGCATTACATGCATCCTTAACATATCCTCTAATATCTG